>CAIGQQ010033859.1:2003564-2028853 GCA_903798035.1 Danio albolineatus
GTTTGTGGGAGTTTCTTTCAATAAGTGTTGAGTTAATTGTATCCATCAATTAAAACGAGATTTTTTTTCATGAGTTTGCTCTTTTCTCTTTTATGTGTAGGATATATATAAAAAAATGTTTTGACAATGTGTATTTCGTGTGCAATCACGGCTCGCGAGTTTGTGCATCTGCTATAGTGACTGACTGTTACGTAATGCACTGTGACAGTTATTTGTAGATGCATTAGTTGCAGATTTTAAAGCAGTTTAAAGATTAAAATGCTGTTTGTTGGATATTCCGTCATTCAATGAGACTACGCATGACTTTACAGAGAGCTTACAACCTACTAACTACGGTTTGCCTTATGAATTTGTGGTACAACCGAAGTAAGAACGAATTTAGTTGCAAATTGGCGAGTAGTTACTAAGCCTCTAGTGTGGACTTTACGTTCTGGTTTGAGAAAAAACTTATGAACAGCTGGTGCAACCTTACCCAGGAGATTAACTAACTTGTTCCAACACAATTTTCTGGAAATTTCCAGTAGGTCTGAAGATCTCAATTAGCTGATTGGGCTGTGCTTAATTAGGCTTGGAGATAAAATCAGTATCAAGATGCTGGGATTCTTCAAGAAGAGAACTGGGCTGGGTTATATTGGTTACATATTCAAAGTGTTTTAAAAGTTACTATCCTGGCCCTGTGTGGCTCATAAACATTCATTTTGCACACTTTAAAGATAGGTACACTTTGGTCAACTGTCCAGCAGTCCATGAAACTCGAAGGAGAACACAAAAAGGCATTTGGGGCAAGACCAAGTAGTTCTACTGCAAACTTCTAAATAAATAAATCAAATCAAGGAAGAAGGAATTGGCAGCTGTGTTGGAAATGCACAAACACTGCAATACCTGGACATGGACTGAGGCAATCTGGCTCCCTGACTCTTGTCATTCCATTCCCTTGAAGAAGCGTCAGAGGTGGGATCTACTCCAGCAATTCCACCTTGAGAGGTTTCATTGTCCTGTCCTTTGGCTTCAGATCTGCTAGTATCCCCATCGGGAGATCCTTCCCTCAAGTCCTTCTTCTCCTCAGATGGCACCCTCCCTCCAGAAGCCACACTACTCCTCTCATCCATGGATGCTTTTCTCAGAGCAGAAGAAGAGGAAGGAAGGAGAGGAGATGCGCTGATGGAATTTCTATCCGCGCAGAGGAGCTGATCCACATTTCGAGTACCCTCTCCTGCAGCCGAGGGTCTCTCATGTCCCTCGCTCACCTCACTCCCAGCTTCAAGAGTGGCTCTGCTTTCTGAGGGCGAGACGTCAGAGTTCAAGGGGCTGGTGCTTAAATCTGGTTGGGGAATAGGCTTTAGGAGAAGAGCAACTTCTGCACTTTTCATAAGCACACCCACACAGGCACTGAAGGGTTGTGTAGGACCCTGGCGCTTGGAGCCGTACTGCTCCAGATCTTGCTGTATAGTGCGCTGCAGAGATTTCACAGCGTGTTGCAGTCTGAGCAAGAACACATACTGCCCATGGCTCACCTGAGCGCTCAGGTGTTTCTGAACATGCACTAGCACCTGCACGTCTACTTCATTCGCTGAGCAAGCGAGGGGAAGAGACGAAGAGGAGTCACTGAACAGGCCATCCAGAGACTGTGGTTTGTGGAGGCCATTGCTTGGTGTGTCACTGGGGGATGCATTAATGCTGTAGTACTCTTTAAGAAGCTTCTTCCTCTGCAGACGATTGGCAATCTCTGCTGACTCGCTGCGAGGCAACAGTCCTGACCCCACTTTGAGTCGCTCATGGTGCTGGGTGTATCGAGCAGGGTGGCATACCCAAAGCGTCAGAGGAAAGGAGTCCACGCAAGGTGTAGGACGACCTCTGCCACTGCGGGAGCCCTCATAGTCCACCCAGAACTGAGAGAAATGCATGGCCCACAGGTCAGTGGCTGCTGGTGTTTTGAGGGCATTGGTGGAGAGAGATGGCGGAGCGAGGCCCCTGTACACATCATGAACACGCGTGTCCTGTTCATGAGCATGCCGCTGGAAGACAGAATGGAGCACAGAGAAGGAGCTTGGGGCTCGAGGGAAGGTGGAAGAGAGGGAGGTGAAAAAGGGTTGCTCCTGGAAGGCCTGCAAGAGGGCTTCCAGACTTGATCGGGAGCATCCTGAAGAGTGACGCGTGTTAGTGGCTACCATCTCTGAGGTCTGCACTGACACAGAACGGGGCTGGTCAGGTTGAGTCTTCTCGTGGTCTGCGGGGATCACCAGCTACAAACATTAAAACACACACAGTTTATTATCAAGTTTATATTATTAATATGCAAAAAAGATGCTAAAAGGATTATTCAAGAGAGTTCCGCAAATCCAGCCTCACACATTTTAGTGCTAACTCCTAATAAACTGCTGCTTTTCTACTGTGTGATATGACACGGTTTAGCATGGCTTGGCTCCGATTGCATTTCCACTGCATTTAGTACTGCTTAAAGTGGGTGGGATTATTGCTATAGTTGCGCCACCTGTACTAATGTGATATCCCTTTCATTCCAGTTTGTCCCATCTGCTCCTTGGCTACCAACAAAAGATCCAGACCTCTTCTATTGATCTATTTCAAGTGTCCTTTTCTTGCAGTGTTCTAAAATTAGTTTAGTTTTAGGAACCAACAATACAGCACTGGCAGCTTCTGACTATTTAAATATATCAGGTTTGGTGTCTCATGTCACGAATTCAATGACAATGGTAGTGATTTTGGTAGTAATTATTTTCTTTTTTTTTCTTTTTTTTATCATGGAATTTTTATTCTTGCAAATAGCATTTCACATTTTATAACAATCCACAAAAAAAAAACAACATCTGAAAATAAATAAATAAAATAAAATAATAATAAATAAAATAGATACAAATACAGAGAAAAATTATAATAACAAACCATATACATAAGTACACATATACCTTCACTCAATCCACATCTAAGGTTTTTAAGTGATTAAAGAATGCAATAAATTGTTGCCATTTTTCAAAAAACTGTTCTCCCCTACCTCTGATATTGTATTTAATTTTCTCAAGTTTTAAAAAGAAGACTAAATCTTTGAGCCACAATGAAATAGAGGGGGGTTGTGGGGAGGTCCAAGACAACAGTATTCTGCGCGTATGGTAGTGATGATTTTCTTGAACCAACCGGTGTGTATAGGACATGTTTTGGTAATGTCACAGTTGCTTGGAACCTGATCTGAGGTGGTACAGAAACATACCACTTACAAGTACAGAATGTGGAGGAAAAGGTCCCAAAAGTGAGTCATACCAAACTGAACCATGCCATACCGTGCTTTGGAAAAGTGCCTACAGTAACTCAGACATTTTTATCTTTCCCTCCAGACTTGAATTTGAAGTATATTAGTCTACAATCTTAATTTCAGAACCAAAGTTATTTGCCTTAAAGTACAGAAACCTAGGCAGCTTGCTAAAGCTCTAATGTCTCGATCAACACCTAGGAAAGGGGTTGCATCATGGTCAGCATGAGGTACCTTGGCTACACATACAGTAATCTAAGAAATAATTGTCATTGTAATTTCTACCTTAAGCATGAGTCCATCCACTCTGACATCTACATGTTCTTCGGGTTTCTGTGAGTCATTGAGTTTGTACAGATCCATGAATTGCTCCAAACTCTGCCGAAGGTCCAGTGCAAACAGATTAAGCCAAACCAGACTTCTCGAGTCAAGCACCAGTTGCAGTGCATTCAACTGCACATAGAGGTTGGCACAAGGGACTGTAGGTAGAGAGTTTGTTCACTGTCAATTCAGAGAACGCTTGAATAGAAGCAGTATAAGGTGAATATTCTGATGTATGCTATGTTTTACCTGGATAGTCCTTGCCATCAGGGAAGTAGTACTCTGTGAATTCGGCGTGAATAGCAGGCATCTCTTGAGGGAGATAGAGGGATTTCTTATTGCAGGAGATCATGCTTTGAGGACTAGAGCGTGGCTGGTCTGCTGAAGACACCTTCAACATAGTCAAATATTTTAACTTTTAAATGGTTTCTCAATAGAAATGTCATCATTTATTCAAATAAAGTATGACAAGATCTGGAATAATGGATGACTGTTCTAACATGTTTTGTCTTTTTAAATCAAACCTGGCATCACGTTACGTCACAACTGTATGTGAGTCAAGTACACTCAAGACTTGAGCCTAAAACTCATATGGGCTCACTTTTACTCTTTTTTTATTAAAGCTTGTAGAAACTGTGTAACTAATTTAAAATTTTGATTCATTTTAAAATATTCCCAGAGTGCCATTTAAAAAACATTTTAAATTTAAACTTATTAGCTTTAATAACCAATAAGTAGGCCCACACGGAATCTGCACGCACAGATTTCCATAGATTTTTAGCCCATCGTTGATTCTGTTTACTTACTTGTGTAAATGTGTGTACATTTATATTTATTTAGTTTTTTTATTAATTTCAGTAATAATATTAACTAATATGAAAATATTCATGTGATTTATTTACAATACAGTTTATAAAGTAATTTGTTTAGTCTTTTATAAGAGTTTTTTTATGAGGAACTTGCTTTATTTACCAAATGAAGTGGATCTAGTTGGATTTGCATTGTAAACATTAAATAAAAGTTAAAAAGGTGTCACTTTTTATTTGATATATCAAGGTTTTAGTTATGATACTCCCAAAATCATTCCACATAAATACGCAGATTTTTAACAAAACTTTGACCAGAAATAGCAAAAAATGTCCGCAGATGCAGTCTGGCCCTACCAATAACTCATTTCTTTTGTCTTTGCCTTGAAAACACTGCATAATACCGTTCAAGATATTTTTCAGGACACTAGTATTGAGCTTAAAGTGCAATTTAAAGACGTAACCAAGTAAATTAGGTTAACTAGGCAAGTTAGGTTAATTAGGCCAATTGGGCTAAAAATATTGATCTTAATTTAGTTTTTTTTTATTAAAAATATGATTTTATTCTAACCAAACCATATTTATTTAGTTTTTTTTTATTAATTTCAGTAATATTATTGACTAATATGAAAATATTCATGTGATTTATTTACAATACAGTTTATAAAGTAATATTGTCTGTCTTTTAGTAGAGATTTTATATGAGAAACTTGCTTTATTTACCAAATAAAGTGGATCTAATTGAATTCGCATTGTAAGCATTAAATAAAAGTTATAAAGGTATCACTTTTTATTTCATATATTAAAGGTTTTAGTTATGATACTCCCAAAATTATTCTGCATAAAGAAAAATGTCTGCAGATTCCGTCTGGCCCTACCAATAACTAATTTCTTTTGTCTTTGCCTTGAAAACACTGCATAATACTGTTCAAGATATTTTACAGTATACTAGTATTTAGCTTAAAGACGTAAAAAGACATAATTTTAAGATGTAACCAAGTAAATTAGGTTAACTAGGCAAGTTAGGGTAATTAGGCCAATTGGGCTAAAAATATTGATCTTAATTTTTTTTTTTAATTCAAAATAAGCTTTTATTTTAACCTAACCAAAAAATAACAAGACTTTCTCCAGAAGAATAAATATTATAAGCAAATACTGTGAAAATGTCCTTGCTCTGTTAAACATCACATGGAAAAAAAACACAAAAACAATTTCACAGGAGGACTTATATTTTTTCCTTAAGGGCACATGTACACCAAAGCAGTTTTTTTTTTTTTTTTGCACTCCAGAAAAGCAGTGAGTGCTCAGTGCTCAGCACTGACAACATCCATGGACTCTTGCCCCAAGCGTATACGTACATTTCCCAAAATACAAACCTGATAGATGCTAAAGTCTGCCATCCGCAACACAATTGAGCTGGACATGAGTTGGGTTCTTGGTGGAGGTGGGGGTGAGAAGGAAGTGCTGGAGCTGGTGGAGATCTTTCCTGTGGGAAACACACAAACTCAGACATCAAAATCACAGTGGACCATCTGCACAAACCGCAGCCATGTGTTTGTGAGGCACCTCAAACGCACACCAGAGAGGTACCTGTCTCCAGACACCAGCAGCAGTTGGCCGTGGGAGAGAGTGGCCACAAGCCATCTGGGCCTGAGTCCAGCTCTCTAACCAATATCCCTCCACCCTGCGCCTCTAAGACAATGGACTGATAGACTGGGGACACAGAACCCATTACGCACAAAACCTCTCAAACTAGGACAGGTGTTAGCTGCTAGGGCACACTTAATAATGATCACTGATAAATAACACTCTATGGATTTCAAAGTTAAAGCCATAACCACAAACATTAGCCATACTGCACTACTGAGCTAAAGTAACACTTCAGCTAAAGGCCCATTTACAAAGACTCTGCTGCACTCTCAGTGGCCACATGGAAATCTTGTGCTAGCCATGAACACTTCTGCTACCCATAATTGTGTGTCTGAAAGTGCCCTACAGTCTTTGTGAAGAGCCCTTAAAATAAAGTGCCACAAATTCTTGTTATACAAATACCGCTAGTAAGGGAGAGATATCCAGATCTATGAATCTATAAATGACAACTGTCAATCAAATAATCAGTGTCTAGATCACATTTCACCCAAAACTCCACTAAAAAATCGTCAAATCATATTTTTTGTAGTTTTTTTTGTATTACTTTTATATCTAATATACATTTTGTACCTAATCCTTGTGTCCTTAAAGCATCCGGAAGTGTTTTATTTCTCATTTCCACAACAGTACTAATGCATTGCTCCAAAAAGATGACAGTAGCTATGTTTCCATCCAAAGAAGCAAATTAAATTTATGCGCAAAACAGGAATATCACATGGGAATAAAGCAGCGTTTTTATCCAATGAGTCGAAGAAAACAAAATTGTGACTTCCTGAATAACTCGTGCCAAATATCAAAAGTAAAAACAAAATTTGCTGTGGCAGGAGAAGCTGTGTGAATCTTTTCTTCATTTAATAAATTACTTGCACCTCAGAAGACAAATGTCCACATGCAATGAATGCATGGTGTCATTTAAAGGTGTGAGACACGGAGCACAGACGCTCTTGATTCTGGAGGTAATTAATAATATAATAACACTAATACTGAAATGGTTACAGCATTTTAGAATGACCAAAACAACATTTCAGATGTTTTATGATGTGCTCAGCCTGCTGGTTTGTCCACTCACACACATTTCTATCATCACATCATCTCGTATAACAAAATCACATGACTTTAACGCGCATACTGGAATTTGTTCGGTAAAAGTGTTTCCATCGTAGTTTATGCGCATCTTATCAAATAAAAAGTTTATCCTACTTAGTTATGCGCATACATTTTTATGCGCATTTTCAAAACGTATGCCTATCTTGACGTTCCATCAACTGTTTTATTTATGTGCATATCTAAAATGTGCATACAAATACTGTAGGTGGATGGAAACATAGCTTGTGACAGTTAATCTATCTATGTTAAGTATCTATACCTGTATTAAGTATCTATTAATGTAAATAGTAAATGTAATTAAATGTAATTGAAAAAAAATACAAATGTACTAAGTAAAAAAAATCTATGATGTAAAAATGTCTATATATTATATACGAAATTTATATTTATAATATATCTTTATATTGAATTAAATTAATAGGTAAAATTAAATGCAAAAAAAGCTTAATTGTTCTAAAAACACTTTTCTTTATTTTTGTTGTTATTTTTATTTCTTGGATTTTTGGGTCAAATATAATCCAGACATTAGGAAAGAAGGAATGACATTCACCCATTTTTCAGCAACAGTGAGCCAATCAGAGTGTGCTAACAGGCATGCTGTTCTCACCGTGCTGAGGGGAGCTCTGGGACTGTCCGCTGACTGCGTTTTTCAGCATATCCACATTAGACTTAAACTCGTCCAGGAGAGAACGCACCCAGGTCTCCCGAGATTTTGTTGCTTCACCATAGTGCATCCAATGCAAACAGCCCTCACCTGAGACAAAAAAGATCATCTTTCAATAACCCAAATATATTGGTAATGTATGTAATGTATGCAATGTATTACCAGCTTTGTGGAAGGGGTAATAGTCTACGCTGATAGAACTGAAGGACAATTGCATTGCACCACCATCTAATCTCTTATTAATTCCTGCAGATTTAAAAGAAAGGACGTATTTTAGAACACCACCACCAAACGTAGATGTTAACTGTATCATGTGTGAACATGAGGCACCTCTGTCCTTGGCATTGGTGTCATCGCAGATATGCAGGTCAAAGTGTGTGATCTGGAGGTGGTGTGACGTCTCACGGACATCATAGGAGGTGAAGAGCCGTGCCATGGAAGCGCTCTGATCTGCCGCAGCTGAAGCCTGCTGCGTGCGCACCTGCTGGGCTGTGGGGGGTGCTGGTGTCACCTAAAAACATCAATCAGCTGTAACTAAAGCTTCAATAACGCTAAACATACAGACATGTGAAACAGAAGAATAAATGTAAAAACCAGTAGGGGGCAGCAAAGCTTTATTTTAAGAATCGAAAGCATGTATTAAAAAAGAGGTTTTTGGTGGTGGTGACTGGGGTAGGAGGCAGGGAAGTGTCCTCAAAATCGCACCTGTGTAGTGTCAGGGGCCATGCTCTTCCTCTGCGCAGCTGATTTCTCCATCAACTCACTGAGAGACTTTGCGTACTGCACCATGGCCTTGAGCTGAGAGTCCGTCAGCACCCAGAGCAGGTCATCCAGGATCAGAATCAGCTTTGATGCAATCACATTACAGTCTTTCATCTGGAAAACACATATGTGTAGAGCTGTGATGTACGGTAATCTAAATCAATAGGGAAATACAAAGTTGAAATCGTAGACAGTTGAAGGAAAATTATTAGCCCTCCTGGGAAATTTGAATTCTTCTCTAATATTTCCAAAGTGTTGTTTAATGGAGATAAGTTTTTATTTATTTATTTTTTTAGGCATAAGAGTTCTCTTTAGTCTTTGCCATAATGACAGTACAGAATATTTTACTAGTTATTTAGCAAGAAACTAGTACCCAGCTTAAAGTGCAATTAAAAGGCTTAACTAGATTAACTAGGCAAGTCATTGGAAAACAGTGTGTTTTTTTTCTGTAGCCAATTAAAAATAAATAAAAAAACAAACAAAAACCTCTTCAGGGGGCTATAATAATGTATATTTTATTCCAGCCAAATTAAAAGAAAAAAGACTGTTTTAAGAGAAACAAAATCTAATAGGAAATACTGTAAAATACTGCAAAATTCAATATTAATATGTCTAAAAATTGCTTGAACTGGATGCCACTTTAACTTATGTTGGTTTTATACTTAAATAAAATATTTTTTTAATTATTTATAAATATATTTAAATATTTTATACTTAAATAAAATGTTTTATAATTATTTATAAATATATTTAAATATTTTATACTTAAATAACTTATGTTTTTCTATTCCTAAAGAGTTACACATTTAAGAATTTGTTGTGGAGTAAATAAATGTAAAATACATGTTAATAAGGTTGGTAAAGGTTTAGGTTTATTTACATCAGCCGATGTTACATTCATTCTGAATTAAATTCTAAGTTATTATTAGATAAATTATTATGAAAATTGCATTACATTATTAAATTCAATTAATTAATACAGCACAGAATACCAATCGCAAAGAGGAGAAAGTTACTTGTGTAGACAATTTTTAAGAATTTTCTTTGTTTTGCATTAATAAAAGCAATGTTCAAGCAAATAGACATATTTCTACAAATAAAGTAGCCTATCTATTTTGATTCATCATATTCCTTTACACGATTACATCATAAGATAATAGGATAATTAATTTTTAAACGTTAAAATCAATTAATTAAAAAAAGGGTTTGAAATAAGCCAGATTTCAACACTCTCTCAGACCACACCGCACAAAATTCGACTAAATCAATGAGTCTGTTTGTGTGATGCACAATGCAACTGAAACAAAGCCTTCCTCTAATCATCTGCCAATATTCAGACTACCAACTGAGAAACAAATCCCAGCTGGCTGCAGAGCTCAGTGCCCATCCACTGAAGAAAAAAAGAACATATGTTTGTTTACCCTTCTTTTTAAAGTGACTCTGATCTTCGATTGGTTGGTGATGAGGCGTATTGGGGCGCTGACGACCTCATGTTCAGTGTTCTGGATGGCATCTGCTTCAATCCTGATCATCTGCCAGCTCACTTCCTTAAATGTTAGGATCTAAAGCGCATCATAGTGTTATACACCATAATACACACCACAGTCCCTTCGTGAAAGTATAGAGATGTATATTTATCACCTCTCCTCGTGTGGGGTCCAGGATTCGGGTGTATCGGAGGTCACCAGTGGTCCAGCTGGTGTTGACGCTGTAGACCTGAAGCTGCGAGAGCTCGAAGGATGCATTAAAGGCTTTGGCGCTGATGCGAATCACTATGGAGTTCACAGAGAGAGAGATGCCCTCCACCACTTTCTCTGCAAAACCATATTCACTGATGGGAAGAAAGAAAAGATTCAAAATAAATACAAGGTTGACGGAATCAATTTTTTTTGTTGTGATTGTTTCTGATTGTGATATATGGTATTATAACAGTATTGACGCAAGGACCATTCACACATGAACGCATGTTGTTTTTGTAGGGGTTTTTCACCTTTTAATGAATAGGGCTGTAAAGAGTTAATACAGGAATTTGTGGGGAGCAGAAAGAGAGGGGAGAAAAATCGGCAAAGGACCTCGAGCCGAGAATCGAACTTGGGTCACCTTGAGCACAATGTGCTGTGTTTCAACGCATTAACCACTAAGCTATTAATGCCGACTCTGGAATGTTTTTTAAAGCTCCTCCTCCACCATGTTGCCTTAAAATGAAACAACTTGCTACAGTAAACAAAATGTGCAATGCTTTCCCCGCTTGTGTTTCTTCTGACTGGCCCACTGCTTTGAAATTGACACTGATGAGTGGCATTGTGTGTAAAAGTTAAAACTGACAGCATTATAAAGACGCCCATGTACATGTAAGGTACTGCAAAAGACACAACAATAATGGTTACAAAAGTCCGTTAAGTGCATTTACATAGTACAACTATGGAAAAGTATATGTACTGTGTGAGTGGCCTCTTAAGCTGCAAAAAAAGTTTATTAAGAGGTAAAATAAAATGAATATATTTTTTTGTATCGATTTATTAAATATAAATTTTCAGAGTAAATTTTTTTTTATTAAATTGCAATAAATATATTATAGACGTATGGCGCAGTGGGTAGCACGATCGCCTCACAGTAAGAAGGTCGCTGGTTCATGCCTCGGCTGGGTCAGTTGACATTTCTGTATGTAGTTTGCATGTTTTCCCCATTTTGGCATGTGTTTCCTCCAGGTGCTCTGGTTTTCCCCACAAGTCCAAAGACATGCGGTATAGGTGAATTGAGTAAGCTAAATTGTCCGTAGTGTATGAGTGTGAATGGAAGTATATGGAGGTTTCCCAGAGATGGGTTGCAGCTGGAAGGGCATCCACTGCGTAAAACGTATGCTGGATAAGTTGGCGGTTCATTCCAATTTGGCGATTTATAAAAGGGACTAAGCCGAAAAGTAAGTGAATGAATGAAATTATATTATGTTATGTTATGTTGTTATATTATATTGCAATAAAGTGTGGCATGTAATACTTTACATTAAAAGGTCTGATTAGTAAACAATATTAATGCATTAACCAGACCCTCCAGGATTTCAGTATTTAATGCAAAATCAAGCAAATGTCACAAAATTGTGTTTTTTTTTCTTGATTGTTATTCGCAAAATCCTGAAGGGACTGATTAGCTGCCAGCAACAGTGAGAAATAGCTACAGTGTATTTGTTACGGATATTATGTATATTTGATTATCTTATTGTTATTAAGAATCTGAATGTTTTCAATCTATATCTCAGGCAGTCGTAGGGCAGATTAACGTACAAATGTCTATGTTTGAAAGTAAATAGTTTATTAAGACTGAAAGCATTTGGATCTGTGATGAATACTACTGTACAAAAATCAGAATGTTCTTTCAATACATTCTAAACATTTAAATGCTTAATAAATAATCACAGAATTTTTGATTGCTCACTTTAAAATGTTTATTATCAACATAAGTTGCATTACTGAAAATCAGCAGGTCTAATGTAGTATCGTGCTTGCTGTGTGGACGTTTTACACAACACGTAGATAGAAACAATATCTAGAGCAGAAAATAAATACAAACAAACAAATAAAAATAATTTCCATGGCTCTTCGAGGCTTATTTTTTGTACAGGTTAATCCAGGTTTCTTATAGGAGGATTGAAGACATCAGGAGAAACTGACCTTTGACCCGAGGCTGTTGCTATGGGTGATGGGCCGTTGGGAGGGCGGGGCTCGTCACAGGTGCTCATCTCCATGACAACTTTATCAAGAGACTGAAAGATATGATTTATAGCGCCAATAATTATTATGCACAAACTATACCTGCCCTTACTGTAAAGATAGTCTTGAACAAGACAAAACCAAAACAACAAAACAAGACCAAATAAAACATGGCAAAACAAAACAAGACAAAATAAAATACAGAAAAAAAAGACAAAATAAAATAAAGGTAAACAAGATAACCCTAAAAAAACACACACACATAAATTAGGAAGAGACAAGACAAAACAAATAAGAAAGAAATTAAATACAAAATTACAAAAACAAAGTAATAATAACAACAATATAATAATTATACATATAAACAACATAAAAGCCTTATTACCAGAGTGATTGGATGAGTCTTTAGCTTGGTCCATGGTATCTGCATAAAAAGATTATATAATAAATACATATGATAATTAACATATTATTTATTACATATAATACAAATCTGTTTTTCAGTGTGAGGTGCAAAGTATGAAAATGTAATCAGAAAAAATATTTTGAATATTTCATTGTGAGGACATTTGAGGTGTCCCTTTCAATCTGACTTGATCATACATCATTTATGAGTTTAAATCATTATAATCTCTAAAGATTTGTATAGTTTGTGTTTTGAAACAGTCATTTTTATAATCCGTGTAAGAAAATCCACAGTGTCTATGAGAGCATCTTTCTAATATAACTTCTTAGGGACGTGTACTGTATGTCTGTGTGAGTGTGTCGTTTTTTCTAGTGTGCATCAGAGAGCATTCAGAAACACCTGGAGCACAGCCAGAGGGTAAAAACAAAACTCTATGTTCCCCTTAAAAAGAGTCAGATGGGGACAAGAAACACACGCACTCATCTTTAAAGAGCACAATACAGAAAAGCTGCATATCATTTGCTCTGCGCTCGAACGTGAATGTTAACATGACGAGTTAAAAAATACTGTATGTATGTGCTTCAAAAAGCTGCCTCATGAATATAAGCTAATGAAATGCATTGAAGCTGATGTTACAAGAATCGTACGCCCAAAAGTTTTGTGGTCCAGTTTTTAACATCTCATCAAAACACAATGCTTCAATAGGTGTGAAAAGTTGCTAACTCATAGGTAGGGCCGGACAGAATCTGCTCACATTTTGGGGCATTTTTGCACAGAAGATTAAAAAAACCTGCAGATTAAAAAGCAAATTATAAAAAATATATTTAAGGTTTACAATGCAAATCCATTAAGATTCACTTGTTTGGTAAACAAAGCAAGTCTCTCATATAATATATCTAAAAGACAAAAAATATTGCTTTAACTGTATTGTAAATAAATAATATAAACATTTGATATTATTCAATAATATTACCGAAATTCATTTAAAAATGAAATATATGTATTTTTACACACAGTAACACAAGTAAACAAACAGACTCAATGATGGGCTAAAAATATCTGCGTATTTTCAATTCAATTCATGTTTATTTATTTAGCACTTTTACAATGTAGATCTTGTCAAAGCAGCACGTAGTACATCAGTACATTGAAACCGCATCAGTCCAATGTTCAGAGTTTAGTTCAGTATTTGTGTGTGTGCAGAACCCATGTAGTCCTACTCGTAAGTAGGCCCACACTACCGCAGATTTGCGCAGATTTTTAGCCTATCATTGATTCTGTTTATTTACTTGTGTAAATGTGTGTAAATGTATATTTATTCAATTTTTAAATTAATTTCAGTAACAATATTGACTAATATAAAAATATTCATATGATTTATTCACAATACAGTTTGTAAAGTACTATTTTCTGTCTTTTAGTAGAGATTTTACATAGAAAATTTGCTTTTTTGTTTACCAAATAAAGTGGATCTAATTGGATTCACATTGTAAACATTAAATAAAAGTTAAAAAGGTTTTACGTTTTAGTTCAAATATTAAGGTTTTAGTTATGATACTCCTAAAATCATTCTGCACAAAATTCTGCGCAGAAATAGCAAAAAATGTCCGCAGATTCCGTCTGGCCCTACTAAACACTGACTGATATGATTTGCTAAAAATCTGCATAAATAATCATTTTTGACAAAGCAGCTGTGTGCCGATTGGTGTAAACTTCTGCATGTACATTTGGCTGCCTACATCCATCATAGATGCCGCTGCTGTAAAATAGGTCAGTCCATATCCAAAGATCTTGGTAACACTTTAAAATAATGGTCCGTTTAATTTAAATGTCCGATAATGTATTTACTAACATGAACAAACAATTAGTGATACATTTATTATGGTATTTATTGATCTTCATTAACCTTAGTAAATGTTATTTGAATTAATTAATGTTAGTTCATGTTAACTCATGTAACTAATGCTAACAAGCACAACTTTGGATTTTAATAAAGCATTCGTTAATGTTTTTAATGCTTTACAACATTATTCATCCTTGGTTTATGTTAGTAAATACATTAACTAATGGACCACTATTCTAAGATGAACCAAGGTCTGTAATAATAACAACAGACTAAATAAATAGTGGTCATGTACTGTAATAAAAAGATTTTGTAATAAAGCTGGATGGCCCTCTACCCATCGGGAAGAGAACCAACCAAAGTCTAACACATTTTTAATAATGAAAATAAACCTCCTTGGCCACTGCCACACACAAATAACACAATGACTGGTCCTCTCTCCTCTTCCTAACCCTTTCTGGAGCTCCTAAGTGGGACTCGAGACAGATGCAGGGTTGCCAGAGCTAATAAAATTTTCAAGCTCAATGACAATGCAAAGATCCACCCAAAAGTACTGAAAAGGAGCCCAATTTGTAATATTCACACTATCCCATTCCCTTACAAGACATTCTGCATTTCTATCACTCGTTTCTCATGCGATACTTCAAATCGGGCATTAACACATGGTGATGGAAACCCATTTAAATCTCCTGGAGAGGAATGGAGAATCAGCCAATAACGATTGTCGAAAACTGCACCTGCCTAATAGATAATTGACTCCAGAATGAAGGATGAGGCCAGAAAAAGAAACAGGGAAGGAAAAGTAAAACTACTAAATCAGCCTGTCTTGGTTTGGTTTTATAGTGTGAAAGAATAGGGCAATGGAATTTGTGTTTTGTTTGCTCTTCTAAATATCAATTATAATGTCAGATGTTATTACTACAATGTTATCCGCAACTACAGAGTCATTGTTTTGACAGCAGAGAGAAGCTCAACGTAACACTGTGTCTGTGCTCTGAGGTTTGCGTGGTCAGCGTTGTTGGCTCAGATTGGCTGTTGTGATTACAGGGTTCGGTCGCTGTGTTTCTTCACCACACGCCTGTTCTCTGGTTTCCTTTGGGACAAACTAATGATATCAAATACAGTGCAAAGCCTAGATAAGGGTGTATTCCAATGGTTATATAAAAAATAAAATAAAATAAATAAAAACTTGATCAAATGATTAAAAACGGCAAAAGCCAGTCTATACAATTGTAAGAAAAATATAAATGTAGCAAAATAAATTCTTATTTTAATTATATTAATTTATTTTATCTATCTAATAATATGTTAATGACTTAAGTATTGCTGCAGTATTATTATTGTTATATATAGAAATAATAAGGCAACATCTTCAAGTTTTAGGCAATTTGAATAAAACAATACAGCTTTAATGTATGGTAAATGAAAATGAAAAACCAATGAAAAGAAAAAGTTATAGTCAGTTTAATAATATACATATTTGAAGCATTTTTCTAATAATATTTTGGCCAAAAAAACTGGAACATTGAAAAACAAACCAGTAGGAATTAAAGTACAAATCTTAATGTACAGTATGGAAAACTATTGTAAGATGCTATAGATGACAATAAATTGTATTTTAATCATGACAAGATTTAACATTAACACAATTTTTTAAATGTTTGGTTACACTATTTTAAGGTGATGCAGTTACAACATAACTATTCATTTAATTACTTAGTAATATTAATTAAGTATGTGTACTTACTATAGGGCTGCATAATATTTCTGTTTAGCATCGATATCGTAATGTGCACATCCACAATAGTTACATTGCAGGATCTGCTCAGTTATGATTATAGTTAACCAGGAGAAACAATTTAGGACAGAGGGAAATTGTGTAGTTAATGCAGAGTTTTTCATTTGCACGTGATCTTAAGGCCTGACAGCGTTCAAAGCGTTCAAGCACAAGACATTTTGCCATTTGTAACTTCACTAAAGAATCATTTTGAATTATTTCTACAGTAAAGACTTTTGCAGTGTAATTTTACATTTGATTATTCAAATTCCTCTCCTGAATACTATTTGATTCGCCCAAAACCATAAAACACTGTTTATTACTCTGTTATCTTTGGTTGTAATTAGTTAATTTTCGACATTTTTATGAATGATTCACTTTCCTACAGAATCAGTCCCATTAATCTAAATGAAAAAAAAAATTCTAAATAGCACTTTAAGTCATCTGGTGAAATTCTTTTTACAGTATATTAAAATATGTATCGCAGAATGCATCGTGCAGCTTTAACTTACTATATGGATGGGGTTAGAATGTGGGTTAGGTTTAGGGTTAGTTATGCATAATTCAATGTAATTACTATCGTAAATGCATGGAACATTTTGTTACCTGTTACAGTAATACTAAAATAATACATTAAAGCAAACGTTAAATAAAATAAATACACTACAAAAACACCACATTATGTACCTAATATAAAGTTAAATATGTTATTAAAAATAATTTAAAAAAAAAACTTTAACTGACAAGTACTAGATTAAATTAATAGATTACAAGAAACATAAATCTTAAATCTTAATAAAATAAACATTATTGTCTGACAAAATAAATCAATAAATAACTGTCTGATAACCAAAATTGTTCGTATACACTGTGCTTCTCCATTAATTTCCATCTCAGGATAGTTATATTAAGTATATTTGGATGCAGCCCAAGAGTGCAATTATCATCCCAGCAGATCCTTCATTTACAGCACGAGAGGGACTCAAAGTGATGATGTCTTGAGCGAGCAGACGTGTCTCTTACCCGGATGGCGGCTTTATTGCAGAAGACTTTATTAATGGCGAGCCAGGTGGGCAGATCCAGCATGTTCTGCAGCACCTCCTCATCCAGCTCCAGGTTGGTAAGCTGGCCCTCCCCTTTCAGAGTGCTCAGATTAATCTTATCTGGAGAGAGGTTCTTAGCAAACCTGCAGACAGACAGAGAAAAAGAAATGGAAAAATCAGTACAATATCAATATCAGTACAAATAAAAGGGACACATCCTGACAATGTGACTTTTTCAGTGTTTAAATACTATATAATTTTACCAACCCCCAAAATAAGACAGGACGAAGGAAAACCCAGTAAATTATATTACTAAGCTTTTCTCTGCAAGGATGTGGAAATATGCGCCATTCAGATTTCACTTATTTACATCCTCAGTCCCCCATTTACAATGTCTGAGCCAGAAAAACACTACAAATGTTTTGTAGTTGGATGAAGCACTGAACATGAAACTCTCTGCAGACTCCTTACATCTGAGCCACTGAGAACATTGCAGCTGGGTTTCATTTTTGAAGGGAAAATGCCAAAGACTGTCAGTGAACACATTTAGGCATTTTACTTTTTCCATTGTCAAGGGTCAGTTCAACACGGTTTATGAAGGAGGGGTCGATGCTTTGTGCTTTACAATATACAAATTAAGTATGTAACTTAATATTTTGAAAATGATTTCAAATGCCCTTTATGAATGTGCTTGTTAACTATACACACTTGAGTTGTATACAGTAAACAGCCCAAAAAAAGGATACTGGAGGTGAAAAGATAGATGACTACGAAACCCATTCATTTCAATGGCCTGGCCAAAGCTCATAGCAGCAGAGCACACCCTAGACTAGCTTGAATTCACTGCAGTCCAAGTTCAAAATAGCTCAATATTCCAACCAAGTATAAACACTTCTATACACGTACCACTCAAGCTCATTGGAAAAGAAAAAGTCAAAAAGACATTTGTGTGTTGTTGTTTTTTTTTAACCAATGTAATTTACGTTATTGAGTTCAACTTAAAACGTCTTACACAATTAGACTACATTATATTATTTAAACAAATAATAAATGCTTATAGCAAACCATTTTTGGTTTCAGTTTTCATCAAGTGCAGGCAGAAATTTTATATCTATATTGTTAATATGCTGTACGGCTAAGGGTAAAGTTACAATCGTTTCTGATTGCATTCACCGTACTGAACCATACCGTACTGTACCGTACCACTCAGTGCAAACGGGTCATTAGTTTGAACCCAAAATGTTTCATGCAAGTATAATAATTCATAAACACTTTTTCATTATGCTATGTATAGTACAGTTTATGTTTTGTGTGAAGATTAGAGAAATATATTAAATGAGTCATGTTTATTTACAAAGGCCTGACAGAGCAGTAGCATACTAGTCAAAGAACTATCAACTTTATTCCACAACAACTACAGTTCCACAACTAAATGTAAAATTCTAAAAACTCTTGAAGCTAAAAGTGTTTTGTGCGTGATTTAAACAGGTTTTAGCTGGCCACTAGTCATTTCTGACATTTTCGCTGAGAGAGATTTGTTCATTTTATTGTTTACGGCAAAATAGTATGTAAAGACTCCGCCTTCTTCTGTAAAGCAGCTCATTTGCATTTAAAGAGACACACACAAATTCAGTTCTTTTTGCTCATGCTCAAATAAAAGCAAATGTGGCTAGCTATAATAAATGATTCACATTCACGACGCATAATGGGGGCACCAGTGATTTATTTTACATATGAAAAAGTTCCCTTAATTAAAAAAAAAAAAATGAGTGGAGAAAAAAAACTTACACACTGCAGTTTTCCATTATGGTTTAATGGCACTTTCTCTAGACTGTAATTACAGCTTTACAAGCAGACAGACAGGTGAGCTGTCCTGCTGCTGCCACCCACCACTGCATGTGGGAGATCATATGTGCAAATGCTTACCTTCAGTAAACTACTGTTCACTGGCTTCACAAGCGTCAGCACACCAATTATATTGTATGTACTAGAAAAAATACATTTTCACTGATGACATCAAAAAACAACCGTTCATTTTCAATGGAGAGTTGTGTTGAGTTGAGTCTAATACAAGATTAAATTTAAAAAAAATCTAGCATAAAAAAATTATTATTATTAAAACAAGTATTAAACAAAAATATAACTGATTTTTTAGTAATTGCAAAGGCATCTGGATTACATAAAATACTTAATATAATTAAACAACTAATGCATAAAACTAACATATATTAACAAATTAATAAAAAATTAATGATTTAAATCATTAATATACATGTAAAACATTTCTAAATCAGTATACAAATCAAGTATATCAGAAAAAAATACTAAATAAATATTTAATTAATCGAATTAATTTCAAACATCTAATGCAAGCCATTCATTTTCAAAGAGAACAATGACGAGGTCAAGATGATTTATAGATAACATATTAAATAACTACTCAGTAAATAATAATGTATAAAAAATTATAAAATATTATTATGAATATTTATATTTTTAAGTGTTAATGGTCACACTTTACAATAAGGTTCATTAGTTAATGGTAATTAATGCATTTACTAAAATAAATAAACAATGAACAATACATTTACTACAGTATTTGTTCATGTTAGTTAACATAGTTAAGAAAAATACAGTTGTTCATTGTTAATTCATGTTTACTCACGGTGCATTAATGTTAACAAGCATGGACTTGGATGTTAATAATGCATTAGTAAATGTTCAATTATGATTAATAAATGCTGTTCATGATTAGTTCATGTTAGTAAATGCATTAACTAATGAACCTTATTGTAAAGTGTTACCATGTTAATAATACATATACTATTTTTCAAGTAATTTTTTTTTTAATTTAATTGTTGGAAGGTCAACTTTAACACACTACTTACAGACTTATGAATGTGAAATTAGCAATATGTGCACATTTACTCATTACATTTCACCTCCTGCAAACCCTGCTTCTTTTAAATGAATGGTTAATAAATAAGCATTTAATATTGTAGCCTTTAGCTATATAAACTATTACCCAATGTTTTGTCTTACATGGCAAGCTATTTATTCAGTATTCATCAATTCATCCCATCATGATGATTAACAAGAACGTAAATGTTCCCAATGTTGTGCTCTTTTACCTGAGGCAAAAAGGCGGGAAAATGACAACACCAAATTATCAGTTAGAACAACTACATTCGCACAGACAAGTTACGTTTTCCCAATTGCTTCCTCTCAAAACACAATCCACCATCTAAATGCTAAATGCTAGATGCTAAATTCAACCACGTAGCTATACTTGAGCTCTGAATCTGCATCGGTTTCAGTGGCCATGACCTTCTGTTTCAGCGCTGATCGATTTTTCAGTTAATGTTTAAGAGTGTTCCCGAAAGAGCAATGTTCTCTGAATGGCTTGATAACACAACTCATTTGTTATCATCATTTCCTTCAGTTGTTTTAGCACTGCGGGCTAATGACACAAACAGGTCAGGGTGTGGAAAAACTGGTCACTGAGAGCCAAGGATGCCGTCAAGGTCAATGCTAGTCTGGGCGATGTGTGGTTTTTGTGTGTCATGAATAGCTTGAAGATGTCGAATGGCCTGTTTGTTTGACTTTCAGTCCGGTTTCAACACCACATCGAATGACACAAGCTAGCTTAAAATAATCAGTCCGTCGAGAGTCACTGTTAGCTGCGTAATTAGGTCTCAGACTAGGTGTAATCTGTGTTTGAGAATGGCCAGTTAATCCTGTTTCACAACTATCTCATTCTGACAGGTTCAAATAAAGTGCTCTATATAAAAGAGCACAATGCTTTTATTATAAAGACTCATTACTGAGCGACAATTGCTAATAACCACTTCTAAACATCTCACACTGAGTGTTTAAATGCTGCACTGAGGTAAACACTGGCCTGGAAACCTAGAAACAACTGTACTTTCCTTTGTGTAGGTAGAGAGAGAAGAGATAAAGGTGGTTTTACAGCTTCTGTGTTTCCAAGGACTGAATGAAGAGGACGAAAGTGTCTAAAGGTCGGAAAGCCGAGGCAGTTACTTTTCTGAAACAGTACTAATTAATGTAATGGAACTTAAACTAAACTAAAGGAAATTAAACTAAATAATAGGATAAAAAAAGTTACATTAAACTTAAAGATGCATTGAATGCAATTACATAATAAATGTAATAAATATAAATGAAAAAATAATAAAATAGAAAATTTAGTTAATTAATAAATATTAATAAATTATTATTTGCATAGCACTTTTCCTACATACATGCAACTCAAAGCGCTTCACAAGCAACAAACAAACATTACAAAATAAACCAAATAAAAATGTATAAACAAATAAAGCAAAATAAACAATGAAATATATGCTCCAATGAAAACATACATGTACACGCATAAATGTGGATGAAAGCATACATGTACGCGCATATATGCATATATCTACACAATCACATACACAATAATCCTTAAATATGCATATACATGCACACATACACCAACACAATATACATATATAGATTAAATGAAATATCAAAAATTAAATATAAATTTTTCCTTGGTCTATATTTCTGAGGTTGCCACAGCAAAATGAAGCATATATTTTATGTAGCGGATGCCCTTCCAGCCACAACCCAGTACTGGAACACACCCAAACACATAGACTCATACACTACGCCCAATTTAGTTCATTCAATTCACCTCCGTTTCCGGAGGAAACGCATGCAAACACAGGGAGAACATGCAAACTCCACACAGAAACGCCACATAGCCCAGCCGGGACTCGAACCAGCGACCTTCTTGCTGTGAGGTGAAAGTGCTAAGCACAGCACCCGTACAGTATACTAAAATTGCAATTAAATTTAAAAAAATAAAATAAAATATTAAAATAAACCAAAATAAAAATTATACGTTTCAAAAATTCTATATTATTATAGAACATATTTTTGTACTATATACTGTAAGTACAAAAAATGTTTAATTACATAAAAATTTAATTTTTAAAAATTCAAGTACACGATAAAAAATTATGTAAATTAAAAACAAATAAACAAAACTCCATTTAAAAATGAATAATTTTTTAAAATATTAATATAAAACTTTAACTAACAAAATAAAGGCAACTGAAAATAAATAAACCACAAAAATCTATTTTCCTTAAAAATATCTACATCAAATAAAAATACTATTAAAGTAATAAATAAATGACTTAGCGCTAAAATTTCAATATAAAAATTAAGTTAAACTTAAGTTAAACAGCAACCTAATAACTTACAGTAAATAACAACTTAAATACAAATGTAATTAATCCGAACACAAAAACAAAAGACATTTAAACCATGATGGACAAACTTCAGTCACACAAAATTAAATGAAATTTAAATAGATCAATAAAAATATGAATCATTCATTCATTCATTCATTCATTTTCTTGTCGGCTCAGCCTCTTAATTAATCTGGGGTCGCCACAGCGGAATGAACCTGCAACTTATCCAGCATTTGTTTTACGCAGCGGATGCCCTTCCAGCCGCAACCCATCTCTGGGAAACATCCATACACACTCATTCACACTCATACACTACGGACAATTTAGCTTACTTAATTCACCTGTACTGCATGTCTTTGGACTTGTGGGGGAAACCGGAGCACGCAGAGGAAACCCACACATCCACGGGGAGAACATGCAAACTCCACACAGAAATACCAACTGACCCAGCCGAGGCTCGAACCAGTGACCTTCTTGCTGTGAGGCGAACGTGCTACTCACTACGCCACCGTGGCGCCTAAATATTTATCAAAACAATAAAATTAATCAACAAATAAAACTATGAGTACTATTGAAAGATGAATGTATGGAGACGAGAAAAAGATGGTGAAAAGGCAGAGAAATGTCCTTTTTGCTTCATCTTCAGAGTCTTCTACGGTGTAAATTATTAAACCGCCGCAATGCAACAAGCCCTGTGTGGGCTTGTTCATCACTCTGTATGTGTGAAACAAACCCAACAAGAGGCAGAGTGTGTGAAAACATGCAAGCTTCCATAGACGTGCCAGTTGAAAATGAAGCATGAATACCCTGGCCTGTGCATGACGTAGACGTGCTCTGTGAACGGTTAAATATTCATTCAGACACAGCCTACCTTCAGTGCCTGATATCAGATATCGGGTCAGTCCTCCGAACGCCTCACCACCACAGTGAAGAGATGGGACTCCCGCCAGCCAGATGACATCAGGTGGGCTCAGATCAACTACACCAGGGCCATATATTAGCAAACTCAGGTAAACACACCTGTAGTCAGCTCTAATGGACTAGCGTTTAAAATAGCTCATCCAAAATTAAACTTTGTTAAATTACTCATTTCAAGACCATCTAAGATGTACAGGTAACGTTTTCTTATCTAAAACGTTTGAAGAACTTTGAGTCCTTGTTGATTCATAAAACTCATAGTCCTTGTTGATTCATAAAACTTAAGTCCAATAAAAAATAAAATGAATAAGAATCAAACACTCACAGCTAACGCAAACTTAATAAGTGTTGCTCTTGACAATACACTGAGGACTTATGAAGCGAAATGGGTTGTTGGGTTTGTGAAGAAACTAAACATTATTAAATACTTTATTATCTAAAAGTTTAGCAAACAGTTTGGTTGTATTGTTTTTTTTTTTTACGTCCCGTCGTGTACCACTCATGTCTGGTGTAGACATGACTACTGCCAGCACTACTGTTGGGCAACGTCAATGAAGTTTTCAAAGAATGAATAGGAAATATTGCATTGGATGATAACATCAGATCATCTTGCTTCATAAAAAGTACACTAAACGTACAAAAGGTGTCAGCAGGACAGTACCTTCTCAAAAGGTAGCCTACTCTCGTACTTTTTAGGTACTAATTTGTAGGCCTGTCACAATAGTCAATACAGTATATCCACTTATCTCACAACACATGGACATGACCTCAATCATTTTTTGGTGATGCAGTATATATCGCCCATACATAAAAACCAATTCTAGCAACATTTTAGCTGACTGACTATCTTTATTGGATGTGTGAGTGTCAGTTAAAAACATTTACTAAATTACTATAGAATATTTTTATGTGGGTACCTGACAAATGAAAATATATCTGGTAGCAGATATCAAAGCCTGGGTTACTTTTTACCTTGCACTTTTTTTTAAACATTTATTGTCATTTATTTGTTTGTTTAAACATTTTCACATTCTGATTCCAATGCCTCTGTATTAAATTGTTAAAATTACTATAATTAAATGAAATATTCTTAAGAACAAAATATTATGTGTTTTTTAAAAGAGTGTACTTGCATTATGATGATATTATATTGTCATTCTAGCATTATATCATGAGTGGCATAAAACTTAAAAATGACAATAATATAATTTATTGCAATATATTTTGGTGCAATATATCATACAACAAAAATAGATATTGTGACAGGCCTACTAATATGTAATATGTAAAATACAGCTTTGAGGTACCAATATGGACACTCACTTCCTAACTATCCTTTGACTTCGTCCCTGATTTATCAGGGTCACCACAGCAGAATGAACCGCCAGTTCTAATGTGGACCCTTAAGATACAAATGTGTATGTTCTGAAAAGGTAATGTCTCAGTGACTTTGTACCTATCCGCTTGTTAAGTCGTGACGTATCGGTGGCGTATGGAATACTGTTTCTGGGTCCAAGCCACTACTCATTTTAATTGAGAAAATGTTTGTTTATGACCACTTTTTAGTCCTATCACACATTAAAGTGAATTTTAATCACTTTAATCAAGAATTAATCACTTTCTGGCCATAGGATATTAGGCACGGATATATATATATATATATACCCTACATGTTATTCTACAACATGAAAAATAAAATTAAATACATTCTCTGAAATTACCGCTTGTTAAGTGTATATAATTTACAAAGCGATGTAATACTTTC
>CAIGQQ010033859.1:2048853-2075763 GCA_903798035.1 Danio albolineatus
TATATCAGGGGTGCTCAACCCTGTTCCTGGAGAGCCACCCTCCTGCAGATTTCAGTTGCAACCCATATCAAACACACCTGCCTGTAATTATCAAGTGCTATTCAGGTCTTAATTAATTGGTTCAGGTGTGTTTAATCAGGGTTGCAACTGAAATCTGCAGGAGGGTGGTTCTCCAGGAACAGGATTGAGCAACCCTGCTGTATATGAACATATATATATATATATATATATATATATATATATATATATATATATATATACTGTAAATTAGATAAATATATCTAATATATATTAACATCTATGTACATACACTGTATATGTTATCGCAATAATTGTAAAAACCATATGTAAGCTGCACTATATTGAATTACATATAGCATATGACATTTTAAATATGTTAAATCCAAATATGAACTTGATGTATATATATTTCCCTGTATTAGATTTCTATGTGGGTCGCTTGCATTTTACAGTAACTGTACTTTCACAGTAACGTGTATCACACACAATAATGTGTAAAACATCACCATTGTATTTGATATGCCATACAGAAAAACATATCTGACATCAAAGTGTTTTAAATATTATTAATAAAAATACTGTACAGCAAAGCCACTGACAAAAACTTGTAAAGCAAAATTAGAAGCTCTTGTTGTATGTGGTGAATGCACAGGAAAATAGAGATCCACTGGCAGATGTAGGAAATGATTTAAAGACACATACACACTGACACCACCATTTCCTTTACACAAGGCCAAATGTTCCCCTCGTTTCATGATAAGAGCAAGAAACACAGATAAAAACACTGTCTATGAATTTAAACTCTGCTCACATTTCCAGTTCAGTCAGAAACATTCTTTGGACTTCTAAATAGAACAGAACTTATCATATTCTTAATATTTACTTTCATTTGTTTACCCATATGAGACTAAAAGACGTTATTTTTCATATAATAAAAGTGGATGTGGACTAGAAGTTGTCAAGCGCCAAAAAGCATCATAGAGCATTTAATGTGACACATACACTATATTCATGCTTGTGTTTGGAATACATTCAATTCTTGTCACTATGCAAACTATGGTTGTCTTTCTAACTTGATAGTGGTCACTGTATGGCAAAACCAGTAAAAACATTTTGTTTCAACGAAGAAAGAAGTGCAACAGTTTTTTTAAAGACGTATATCAGAATTGAACAGTTGAACATTGTAAAGAAATACTGGTTTGTTCCACACTCAGTCTGCATTTTCACATGGCAATACTTCAAGTTTTTATATAGAGGCGGTAGGATGTGGTGAGCTGAAAGGTTGTTTCAGGCAAACCCCTGAAACGAGTTGTCAGGTCTTAATATTAATAAACTGAATACACACCTATTTAAAGCAAAATAACATAACAAAAAAACAAGCAGCAACAAAAATAATGTATTCACTTGTTACTAGGCATGGCGTTGCTTCAGCTGAAATGGTGTATGGTGGGAAAAACGTGTCTCACCTTTTACACTGCTTTGAGTCTTTAATGGGGCATGCAATCTTGGTGTAATAACTTTAATACATGCTCCATCTCCAACCTGGAAGCAAATACATATTTAACAGCATGTTCAAGTGAATATAAGTACAGTGCTGCTGTGTTATGGGTTTGCACAACAGATTGGTATAATCTGGGTTTAAATGGCCTTGTGATATAAGACTTGGAAGTGAAAGGTCAGTCTCAAAAACCTTGAACAAAGCCAAGAGATCATGGCAGTTTTGATTTCTAAACTTGTTTTGTTGCGATTTCTCTTTCACATGTTTGTTTTCAGGTTGAAAGATGATGTAACTTTACATCTAAATGAACCACAATGTCGCAGTTAGCTGTTTGGTGGTTACTTTAGTTTCAGGATGGTTACTTGAATGAATTGTGAGTAATTTGTTCATCCACAGGTCATCCATAATGTATATAACTTTTATCTTCAATTAAAGCATCTGTAAAAAGGAGCTTAACATAAAGTTTGAAAATCTAAAATTCAGACTTTAAAGTAATCCACATTACACCTGTGAACAAATTTACATATTTAAATATATGTTAACCACAAATTCTCACCTTGGTCCTGCTTTGTGATACACATTCACAACTCCTCGTTTGATGCACAGGCATGCATGTTTTAGAGAGTAATGTATGACGTAGTCATACTTTTGGAACAGGGCCTTTATCTCTGTTGAAACCTTTTCACTAGCATTAGTTTAAGAAAAATCAAACAGTTTTTCTGCAAAACCCACAATTTGTTATAACACGAAGAAATAATGAAATATTGGATGGCCTTGGAGTAAGTAAAATTTCAGGAAATTTTCATATTTGGGTGACCTATTTCTCCTATTTCTTGTTTATGCTTGACTAGCCATCCTTGTCCTTTATCTGTGGTTTTTCTCTCTAAAGTTATGAGCGATAAAAATGTCTTTGTATTCATTCATTCCTTAATTTTTTTGTCGGCTTATTCCCTTTATTAATACGGGGTGGCCGCAGCGGAATGAACCGCCAATCTATCCAGCATTTGTTTTACGCAGCGGATGCCCTTCCAGCCGCAAGCTATCTCTGGCAAAGTCTTTGTATTCATTTAAAATAAAGTTTCAGACACCCTTTATTCCCCTCAAACATGTCTATTATGTCTATTACATCAATATTAGGCATGCTGCAGTACCTAGTATTATATTAAACTCCAAGGTTCAATATGCATATGAATATTGTGTTTTTTTTTCAGGTTTGCACTAAAATAAACAAATTGTACTTTGCACTTGAGTTTTACTGTGAGAATAAACACTGAGTAGGTCATAAATCTGAGCACTTCATTCATTCATTCATTTTCTTTTCGGCTTAGTACCATTATTAATCCGGGGTCGCCATAGCGGAACGAACCGCCAACTTATCCAGCATTGTTTCACGCAGCGGATGCCCTTCCAGCTGCAACCCATCTCTGGGAAACACATCCATACACACTCATTCACACAAATACGCTACGGACAATTTTAGCTTACCCAATTCACCTATACCACATGTCTTTGGACTTGTGAGGAAAATCGAAGCACCCGAAGGAAACCCACGCAACCATGGGGAGAACATGCAAACTCCACACAGAAATGCTAACTGACCAGCCGAGACTCGAACCAGCGACCTTCTTGCTGTGAGGCGAACATGCTACTCACTACGCCACCGTGGCGCCAAAAATGTCTTTGTATTCATTTAAAATAAAGTTTCAACCACCTTTTATTCCCCTCAAACATGTCTTACATCAATATTAGGCATGCTGCAGTACCCAGTATTATATTAAACTCCGAGGTTCTATATGCATATGGATAATGTAGTTTTTCGGGTTTGCATTAAAAAAAACAAATTGTACTTTGCACTTGAGTTTTACTGTGAGAATAAACACTGAGTAGGTCATATATCCGAGCACTTCATTTTTTGAATTAGTTCCTTATATTTTACTTCAGTCAACGAAACTTCATCCGGTTAATCGCTGCATGTAATAAATAAAAATCATTTAACCCAAATCTGTTAAAAAAACCAAGTTATGTTTCTATGCGCTTTAGACATTTGAAAACACAAAGACATGGCCTTTAATACAAGTCTGTGTGATTTCTTTCACCTTTTTTAACAGCTGTCTCACTGAAAAGTCTCAAAAATGACTTGTTTACACAATGTTTTGTTGTCATGGCCTCACCTGATAATGTTTCAGGGTGTTTAACATGGTAACGTGTCCTCGAATTTCTGAGGTGTCATCAACTTCCTGTAGCATGATAAACTTTCCTTCCTTCTCATATTCTGTAATTGCAAAAGGAAACAGAGACATCAAGCAGGAATTAGTTCTTGTAGGTCTTTCAAACTTGTATTATGAAATATTACGATAAACAGGGAACTGCTAACCGATTTCTATATCCCTGATCTGCTGTGTGTAGCGGAAACCAAACTTGCGCTGAAACGTCTGTAAGATTTTCTCCTTGACTTGCTGAATTGTGTCACAGGTCAGTGCGTTGACTTCTAAGGATTCGCTGATCTCTTCTCCAGTGCCCACTGCAAACACCACCTTCAGTTTCTACAGGTGGAGAAATTCATTTAATGACTTGAGATTAGCAATTAGAAATGTGACAGGCACAATTTATGAAACGGTTCTTCTTTTAATGAGCAGGAATGGAGAAGGAAACACTTCAGAGAACAAGCATCCTAACAGCCTTAAATAAAACATGACGTAAACTAGTATTTTTATTTTTTCACCATGCATTTAAGCGTGGATGAACGTTGAAGTTCAAACTTACATTGTGTGATTTTTTTTTAATAATCGTACACAACAGCTTGTCAGACAAGATCTTTTTTTCATAATGTCAGTCTGTACAACAGTCAAGAAGAGCCAAACATGAACACACTATAAAAGACTCTATCTGTCACACATTCAGTAACCCGCGTTCCGAAATAATACCACTCAGCAAACATGAGAAGTTGTTGCAACAATTGTATCGTCAGGTTCTTGTGCACTACTATTAGTTCTTGGTTTGACAGTCTCATACCTGAAGTTAAAAGTAGTAAGAAGTAAGAAAAAGCATCTAAAACTTCTGACACTGACAGAATTTAATCTAAGGAAAAATCTGATTGCAGCTGCCATTAATCTGCTTTTTTTTGACCAGTGATTAAAAGCTAGAATTTAGCCTAGGATAACGGGAATCTTTTTGCAATGTTTGTCTCTGATCATAAAATCATGGGCAAAATCACACAGTACACTCAAAAAAATGATGTTCAAACTACCCAGCAAGCATTGTTAGTTTTTAAAAGATGTCTAATAGATGTCTAAAAGACATCTAAACTAGTCGTCTAGTCATCTTGGCTAAAACATGGATAAATTTGGTCTGTCAGTGAAAATCTAATAGACATCTAAGAACAGGCCAAAACTAGACTAGTCATCAAATAAACGAAATGAATGATGTTTATCAGAGCAAGAAAATTTCTATAGTACAGTAGGTACTACTTAAATATAGCCATTACCGCCGTATTATTGTGGAAAGGCAAAGCTGAAAATCTATGGTTAAAGCGCCACCCAGCGGCCAAAAGCTGTTGGAGCACGTAAATACCGCCGCCGCGGCGTCAAGAACGGCAGTAAAACAGACGTTTTGAACTAGAGACATCTGTATGTCTGATAATGTTTTTTTCTTCTGGAGAAAGCCTTTTTTGTTTTATTTCAGCTAGAATAAAAGCAGTTTTTAATTTTTTAAAGACCATTTTGAGGTCAAAAAAGACTTCAACTGTATAAAGTCTGTCTACTCTGTCTATTAGTAGTTTTGGGCTATTCTTAGATGTCTATGAGATTTCCACTGACAGCCCACATTTAGCTTTGTTTTAGCCAAGCTGTCTATGTTTAGATTTCTATTAAACACAAAATTGTTTGCTGGGTACCTGTTTAAAATTAGCTGAAACGACACAATTCTTGTCATTTCTTTGACTAATTTATTTGTTTAATGTTCAGTCCACTTAAATTTGTATACCATAACTTCAAATAAAACTAAGAGGCTTCGAAATGTACGAAACAGACATAGTTGAAGTCAGAATTATTAACCCCTCTGTTTATTTTTTACCCAATTTATGTTTAACAGAGAGAAGATTTGTTCAACACATTTCTAATCATAATAGTTTTAATAACTCATTTCTAATAACTGATTTATGTCATCTTTGCCATGATGACAGTAAGTAATATTTTACTAGGTATTTTTCAAGACACTTCTATACAGCTTAAAGTGACATTTAAAGGCTTAACTAGGTTAGTTAGGTTAACTAGGCGGGTTAGGGTAATTAGGAAAGTTATTGTATAAGGATGGTTTGTTCTGTCGACTATTGAAAGAGAAATTAGCTTAAAGAGGCTAATAATTTTGACCTTAAAATGTTTTTTTTTATTAAAAACTGCTTTTATTCTAGCCAAAATAAAACAAATAACACTTTCTCCAGAAGAAAAAATATTATCAGACATACTGTGAAAATGTCCTTGCTCTGTTAAACATCATTTGGGAAATATTTAAAAAAAGAAAAGAAAAATCAAAGGGGGGCTAATTCTGACTTCAACTGTATGTGATATTATCAGGCATTTGAGTTTAATTTAAATAAAAATTCAAATGTATTTAAACTTTTATTTGATAAAATCATGTTGGACCAACTCAATTGCATGTAATTGTGTAAATTGTTTGTTTTTTAGCTGGTGCTATACAAATTAATTGGACGGTAAATACTGTGCTCAATTAAATTGAGTTCATCCAATGAGCTATTTTTTAAGTGTATGTGTCACGATCACCAGCAACCCAGCATGTGCAGATCGCTGGTAAACACACACACACACACACACACACATCTCATGAACTACAAATCTGCTGGTAAATGGACTACAGATCCAGTCATGCAACACACACAAACACCTGCTCCAAGTCACCATTTGATTACACTCCCACAGCTGATGCTGCTCATGAACTGATTACCTGAACTATAAAATCACCACACAAACACAGTCATTGCTGAGTCTTGTTTTCTGCTTAAGTCACATTACAAGGTGTTTCTTTTGTCTTGCCTTTGCTGTGTTTTGATCCTTGCCTTGTTTAGTTGTATATTCCTGTCTGCTGCCTGCCTCTGACTATCTACCTGTCCATTGACTACAATTCTGGATTGCCTGTATACATCTAGTGGTGGGCAAAGTGAGGCTTCATGAAACACTGAAACAGTCGAAGCAAATGTGTCGAAACTTCGAAACGTTTCGAAACCCATCTCTATAGTGACACCTAGTGGACATTTCGAATGTATTGCACTGGAACAGCTTCAACAAAGAAACTGAACAAATTGAGGTATTAAATACGATGTTGAACAGGTTAGGCTTCAGGTGATTTAGTGGAATGGTGAAAGTTCTTGACTAGCATGCAGGCATATTGGGTTCAAATCCAAACTAATACAGCTATGTTGGGTCATGCTCTCTTCTGACATCCGGATGAACACTTTGTGATTAAGAATCTTGATTTAGTCATAAAACAGAGTTGTTGCTAGATCAGATCCGGTTGTGGCCGGAAGCTAACAAACATTATTTATATTATTCATTAAATTTCCTATTTATTGTATTTTATTAACGTCTACCCAAACCCTAAACCCAACCATCACAGTATTGTAAAAATATTAAATATTGTTATACAGCGTTACAAAAATGATACTATATTAATGGCGTATCCTGTCTAGACAATACCATAAAACAGTAACATTATTAAAATACATAAAACCATGATTACAGAGTATTTGTACAAGTTGACATTCGAACCCAACAGCTATTTGCAACACAGAACAAGGTGCACACGCACGGTCCACTAAGCTATATGAGAAAGAAGCTATTGCCTACCCTGTCAGTCAAATGCCGATGCGCCAGGTCTCGAATCGCTTCTGAAAGGATCAACGCTTTGAATCGCTTTAGTCACGTGACCAGGTGTTTTGAAAAACTTTAGTCACGTGACCTGAGTGTTTCGGATCATGCTTCGGTGCAGTGTTTCGATACACTTGTGCTTCGGGATCTCGACACTGTCGAAACGTCACGTCAGCCATCCCTATATACATCTGTTTGCACCTGTGTTGACCACTGCTTTCCTGACCTCGCTAATAAACCTGCATTTGGATCCGCACCCCTTGTTGTCATTGTCACTTCCCCGCGTAACAGTATGAGCTGGGTTTAAGATACTGATATTAAAATCAACCTAATAAATGTTAGTTTAGTTTATTTTAAAGAAAATGACATTGGATATTTTGCTCATAATGTCTTTGAACATCAGAATCTTCCATAACCTACATGTTCAAATCCTCAAAACAACAGAAATAAAACCTAAATTGCTCAGTTTCTCTCTCATTTTATACACTTGAGTCTATTTATTTACCAACGTAAATGTGAGTAAATATACATTTATTCAGTTTTTAATACTAATTTCAGTAATATAACTGAATAATGTGTAAATGTTCTAAGATTTATGTACAATACAGTTTGTAAAGTAAAACTTTCTGTCTTTTAGTACAGTTGATATACTATATGACCATATCATTTAATTTTTTTTTACCAAACAAGTGAATCTAATTAGATTTGCACTGTAAACCTTAAATAAAAGTTAAAACTTACTATTTTTTTATTTCATGTGTTAAGTAAAATTATTTAGCACAAATCCACAGATTCTTTTCAAATTTCTGTCTGGCCCTACTTATAAGTCAACCTAATTTTGTTCGCTAAAATATTCTCCTTTTAACCGTAATCTCAGTTGTAATAAAAGGGGCATATTTCAATATTAATTGAATAAGTTAGGTTGTCTTCTGACACAAATATGTTTTTGTGGCAGTTATTTGCTTGTCAAAACAGGTACAGTCCGGACTGGTTAGAGGAAAGCTTGTGCAAGCTGATATCCTATGCAGAACACAAAAAGCAGAAGTACAACATCACACCAGTCTGACCGTGAATCGCTTCTGGTAAATTCTGCGGGGAAGATGGATTGAGCACATGACTCTGGCCAAATACTGTCATTAACCTTTCCTCTTTCACACAAGTGCATATAAGCAAAAAGAAAAAACAGCTAGACATAAATGTATCACTATGACAAAGCAGGTCAAGTTAAAAAAACCAGGAAGAGAAAACGAGTGGAACTAAATTAAAGCTGTAATAAAAGTCTCAATGGCTTTGACTGAAAGAGCAACAGTGTATCCACATGTAAGAAAGCAACACATGATTCCTTGTGCAAGACGTTTTGAGAAACACACGGAAGGAAGTTAGAGAATGTGTTCTGTGGTTGAAGGACGGAGGTAAAGGTAACAGAAAAAGCAGAAGCTTATGGGCAGCATTGACGTGGGCAGCATTTTAAAGTGTAGTTTTAGTAATGTAACAAAACTTTTCTAATACTTTAATTATTTTTAAAGGTATAATCACTTAAAAAATGTAATCTTCATACTGTCACATTGCTTGGGTATTTTTTTAATGAAGTACCTATAAGTGTCATTAACACTGTAAGGGGCCCTACTATACACCCGGCGCAAGTGTGTTTTTTTTTTTTTTTTTTGCTAGTGTCAGCCCCGAGCTAGTTTCATTTTCATGTTTTGCACCATGTTGTTTCAATAGCAAATGCATCTGCACCACTTTGCGCTCACACGAGCATGCTGGTCTGAAATGCAGGTGTGTTAAGGCGCATTGTTGACTGAAATAGGCTGCACCATTGACCAACTAAAGTCAAGCTGGTCTAAAGTCAATAGCGAAAGGTGGTAACACTTTATTTCGATGGTCTATTTGAGTATCAGTAGACTGTCTACTTAATATCTGTTGATACTAATATTCAACAGACATTTAACTGACTATAAGAAACTTTGCACGTACAAGTCAACTTACACTAACCCTACCCCTAACCTCAACCCTAACCCCAACCTAACAGTCTACTTATAATCTAATGAGAATTAGTTGCAATGTAACTTAAATTCAACAAACGGACCATCAAAATAAATTGTGACAGCAAAGGGTTTCCATTAGTTATGCATCTAGTCCAATGCATCGAGTCTAAAACGTGCATTCACGTTGCTTAATGCACACACAGGGATGTACAGCAATGCAACAAATATATTTACATATGAAAAATGTAAAGATTAAAATGTAAAAAAAAACTATTCATGTCTACATAAATATAAAAACCAACACTTCCTTCTATGCTTTCTTTGTCTTGGGGGGCTTTGGTGGAATCCAGCTCTGTTGTCGTCAGTTTATTCATGACAATTTACATTTCTTTAATGTTATTGTTATCAGTAGTATTAATTATGTGCATTTTTATATATTTGCTTTTATTTATTTATTTCATTTACATTTGTCCACCTGTTGAGTTTTAGAGACATGTGCATCACCATATGGGGCATAGGAACAGTAAGTGTGTTTGGATATAACTCATTTTTTTGACCACATTTCATTATTATTTTTTTATTAAATTAGTTTGCTGGAACTGGAACTTAGAACTGAATTTAGAAATAGTTTTGAAACAAATCAGTGCGCTTAACAAACGAAATTACGAAATACATCCACTACCATTGTCTATTGCCGAAAGGAAGAGGTTGAATGGAAGAGCCTCGTTCTTTAAATGGTATCTAACCTCATGTACAGTACTGTAGATGGTCTTTAACCATTTTCTCGCTAGTGAATTGTTCGGTTTTTCTGCTTACAAAATTAGTCATGTTCATAACGAGTGTGCAATCGCCAACCTGATTTTACCAAGTAGGACATGTTCCTGTCTTTAACCATTTTCTCGCTAGTGAATCGTTCAGTTATTCTGCTTACAAAATCAGTCATGTTAATAGCGAGCGCACAATCGCCAACCTTATTTCACCAACTAGGACATGTTCCTGGATCAACATGTATGTTAATCGAGGATCGCATCGTCTTTGGCAAAATCATGACGTGCAAGGACAACCCTTTTAGACAGGCAGACTTTTTTTTTCATCCTTAAAATAGCAAACGTTACAGTTTATTAAATTTCTGAGTATTTTTCAGTGCTTTCGTTTATTTAAAAAAGATACACATAATACTGTTGCTGATCAGTTTTTAGATATAAGATTTATATATAAGATTATATAATATATAAGGTTATGGCTGCAAAATATAGATGATTCAGATCTGGGAATGTCAAAATAACATAAATGAATAATTATGATTACTAGGCAATATGTATAATATACAGATGTGTATACGTACACTGCTGTTCAAGTATTCATTGAAATTAAGACATTTATTGAGAAATTATATAATATTTTATATAAATGCTGCTTTGATAAAAAATGTTTTATTAATAAAGAACAGTTTCACCCAAATATTAAGCAGCACAACTGTTTTCTTTTTAACATAATAACAATAAGAAATAATCAATAACATTTATTGACTGTAATAAAAAAGTACCTAACGCAAAAAATCTGCAAATTTAAATAATATCAGAAGGATCACAGGACACTAAAGACCAGAGTATCTCTGGTATATATTATATATTTCTGGTATATATTTATATATTATATAGTATATATAAAATACATTAACCATGCTTGTTAATATATTTAAAAAGAACGCAATCATCTCACTGTAAATTGTGAAAAAATTTACCCAATACTGCTGTTTTTCTTGTATTTTTGCACAAACCAAATGCTACCTTTTGTGGCAGACCACATCGGGAAAAGTTTGATATTTTTGATTTAAAAATGGAATTCTAAAAACATGAATGTGGTTTTCAAATTACAGCAAGGTACTTCTGAAGTTAGTACTTTCCAGAACTAACTTCAGAAACACTTCCTCGTTTGCATCAAAAAGACAGTGAAAGAGGAAATACTGACCAGGGGCTCAAAGTCCTGCGCTTGACAGAGAAGCCAATCTTCGCTTAGTGTATAAAGAGCCTTTTCTGTCACCGAATCCACCGGGCCTTTAGAGATCTGCTGAGTCAAAGCTGAAACCAGCATGAACAACGGCTGTCCTACTGATTCCTATACAGAAAGCATATCAGAATAATGTCAATAAATTTGCAAGTGCACAACAGTACAGTAAAAGAGAACATGCACTTTATATTGTAAATGAAGGGACGGACCCTGAGGAAGCCATAAAGACAGATGGACATCCAGTTGGTCAGGAGCTTCTCCACTATGGACTCTGTGCGGCGCAGGAGAAGTTTGGGATTTGCATTGCTGGATTGGTCCATCAGACTCTGCAGAAGATCCTCCATTATTTCTGTGAGATAAAGCAGATCTCCGTGGAGGGCCAGAGTCAATAGAGATGCCACTGTGCATCTGAGAGAGAAGAGATTAAATAAACAAAATATTAAGAACAATAAAAGATGAGCAGACTAAAGGTCAGAAAAAAACAGCGAGTGAATTAGATCTTTTTTTTTAAACCGCAAACCCAGAAACTACCCACTGCATTTCCTCAAAAACAATGAGACTGGCCTGTCACACAATTTCACATACACTTGTCAAAGACTATACAAACCAGAAGACGTATAGGTAAATGATACATGTATGAAAGGAAAAGTATATATATTGTACTGTGTGTTGATTTGGTTATTTTGCTAGTGTGTGAGTGCTTGATGTTTTTAAGTCCATATGTCACATTAGGGAGAAACTAAGCTTCTCACCACACACTTAAAAACTTGCATTTCTAAGCACACAAGTTTGTTTGTCAGCATTCATTGGAACTGTGGATTCAGGAAACACTGATTCATAGAGTTATGCTGATAACAGCACAACTTGTGACCATAGTTGGCTAACAAAGCTCTTGGGAAATGCAACAATTATCTTAACCTGTTTAATTCTACAGGTCACAATTTCTTATTTCTTATTACTGGAAGCTCTAAAACTTCCTGGTTATGAATGTAACACATGTTGTCCAAAGGAGGTAATGGAAATGGCAATGTTGGTATGACACTTTGGGGAATCGCTAGATGACCAATCATTCTGAAGAGTAAGAAAATGTGCCAATGAATGGCTATGAATTGGCAAAGTGCAGCTCCCACAGGTGCTGCTAGCAAGCTAGGCTTTTATCACTGTAGAAGCCAAACTTTCAGCTATCAGCTGGAGACCCAGCTACTGGGGCATTTCCGTTCCCTCCTTTAGGGAATGTGTGTTATAACCGTAATGTTCCTCTTCAGATCAGGAACTCGAATGCTGTGTCGATACAACACTTTGGGGAAGTGTATGGAAAGCACTACAGTAGCTGGACTTCGCCAGTCTTCCAGTGTCCATGCGCAAATAGCTGGGCCAGGATCTCTGGATTACCTGAGAGTAGGCCGGCCTGAATTCCTGGCACAATTCGCTGACCAAAATTGCCTCTGGATCCCCAAGCCCTCTTGATCGATCTCAACGTGACCAGCAGCTGTCTTTATGGACAGAAATCCTAAAGATATTGAGTTAATGTGCTCGAACACACCTTGCAGCAGACCGCTGAGGCTAAAGAGATCACAAGAGAGCATGAGTGGGGGCGCGATGGATATAACCAACTTGTGCCTCTGAGGAAGACGATCAGGTTATGTTTTCCCATCCGTCGTGTTATGGTGAGCAGAGATGGCAGCAACTTAAAACCTTCAGTGTGGGGAGTGACAGCCTCTACTCCAGCTTATCCTGGTTTTTATAGGAAGATTAGCATAACACTGATCTGGCATGTCCAGGGTTCATCTCGAAGAGAAGAGCACCACACAGCGTATAGATTCCACTTCAGGGCAAGGCATGCCTCTTAGAGGGTGGTCTAGCCTGAGTGATGGTGTAGGTCACCTAAGTCTTTCATAATTAATTTAGAAACCATCCATGGCGATTCCATGGCGTGTGAATTCAGAAACTCAGGTCCAGTTTGGCACAGAGGTGCAACAAGCAGGCTTCTGAAACAAAAAATCTGGCTTGCTCTTATCTTTAGCTGCTTTAGCTGAATGTAACTTGTGGGAGCTGCGCTCTGCCAATTCATAGGCATTCATTGGCCTGTTTTCTTACTCTTCAGAACGATTGGTCATCCAGTGATTCCCCAAAGTGTCGAATCGACATGTCATTGGAGTTCCTGATCTGAAGGACAACAGCTGTTTTTGACTAAATTTGTTGTTTTTGAAGAAATTCATGCTTTCAAGTAGAAAAAATGTATAAATTAAAATGTATCATGTCACAGCACCGGGGTAGTTTATGTACTTCCAGCTTGCATTTCTAGAAAATTTTGATGATGTAAATTTGTTAACAGTGACATTTGTGAAGCATAATGCAATTCTTCCTGATTCTTCCTGATTTTTCACACTGTTCACTTTTGTGACCAAAATAGGCCTAATTTATCCAACATAATATCAAAGGAGGCATGAAAGTTGTGTTTAATGGTCTAAAAGTGATAATTATGAAATTATGTACTCAAACTGCCAGAAATATTTTGGAAATAAATAAGTTAATATTAACTTCAAGGATTACTTTTGTTAAGTTTAAATAATTTTTCCATTTACTAAATGTTCATTTTATTTTATTTCATTTTATTTTATATTATTATGAAATACTATTGAAATGAAAGTACTTATTTAATTATTTTGCAATTATTTTTTATTTAGCAATATTTTGTACTATAATTAAATATAAATAATTGTATGTGTAAATTTGTAATTTGTAATAACATTTCTGTGTTGTCTTAATTTTCTTTATTTTGTTTAGTCATCAGTAAATTATTTAGTTCACTTATCATTGATTATTTTATTTTACTTTATCATTTAATAATATATTCTGTACAATTTACTGCTTCAAAATCTAAATAAATGTATGCTTTTATTTTAGATTTTTTTTTCATACTGCTACTTATTTTAACACTTGCTATAGTTTAATCATTGTGGGGTTTCATGGAATATTTGTCTTAAGAGATAGGAAGGAGTGTCTCTGTTTCAAGGTTTTATAAAATGTTCCTCTAAAGCAGATTGATAAAACAACATTTTTGGAATTGCGCTGGTCAGAAACAAATAAGATTATTTAACAAATGTTTTATCATCTGGTTTCCATTGTATTGGGTTCCAGACAAAATACAGTGTGACTGATTTATGATAACAGACAAGACTTGCTGCTAACTGGTTTTGGGAAACAGACAATCAATCATCTTCACAAAATCTAGTTAAGAGGCTGATTCCAATGGTCTCTGCATGAATGGAGACTCAGCCTGACACCCAATAGACTGAATAAAAATAATCATGCTAATGTATATTGCAATTTTTAGTTATATTTTTAAATACTGCTCAGGCAAGACTTGTGACTTAAAAAGAAACTAAACACATTTATGTTTCAGTGTGGTCAACATATTCAGAACAGACTTCTAAAAAAACACACACACACAGACATTATCTCTGTTGACAGCTAGACAGATTCTCGAAACAGCTTCATCAAAATAGCCTCAACCATCATCTTCACACAGAGGTAAGAATGTATTTAAAACATCTATGACAAGCGTCTTGTTTTTAACTCACTTGTCTTTAATGCTGAAGTTTTTCTGTTCCTCCAATGCATGCACAAAACAACTGAGAAACTGCTTATCTCTGATCAGCTCAGCAAAAGCCAGGCACTTCTCATCGACAGTTGTTTGCTCAGAGTCCTGGCCACAAGAAAAGACATAGAATATTAATAGACTTAAAACCTTAAGCCTAGTTCTACAGACATTGTTTAGACTTAAGTTCAATTATGATATTTAAACTTTTTTTACACATATAAATGTGGCTTAAAAAAAAAAAACAGAACTGGTGTCTATTTTGAGACAAAACAAAAACCCTGATATATTTTAAGACCAGTCAGTGAAATATTCTTTCAGTTGAAACAGTATTAAAGCCTTGTCTGTGAGAGCATGGTATAGATTTATACAGTGTGGTATGTCTATATTTCATACACAACTAAAGATAATGCAACACTTTACCTCCCCAATGTCTCTGATCATGACTGCTGCCAGAGTGCCAGCCTAGAGAATAGAAGAATAGAAGAAAAAAAACATCTATAATTTAGAATAAATGTCTAAAAAGGCTGTAATAGTACATATGCATCAAATAGTAAACGTAAATAAATAAAACTCTTCAACCTCTGGAAAGAAGATTCTTGAGGCAAAGTGTTTATAATCCAGGAAAGGTATGGCTCCAACGTTATCAATTAAATCAGATTTTTCTGTTTGCAAGTCAACAAAACCTGTTAAAACAAGCATAAACAATTAAACGTGTAACAGTGGCAAGAGTATGAAGTGAAGATCACATACAGTTAAAGTCAGAATTATTAGCCCCCTTTTGATTTTTAAAATATTTTTATATATTTTAAATATTTCCCAAATTATGTTTAACAGAAGGCGCTACGGTGGCGTAGTGAGTAGCACGTTCGCCTCACAGCAAGTAGGTCGCTGGTTCGAGCCTCGGCTGGGTCAGTTGGCATTTCTGTGTGGAGTTTGCATGTTCTCCCCGTGGTCGCGTGGGTTTCCTCCGGGTGCTCCGGTTTCCCCCACAAGTCCAAAGACGTGGTATAGGTGAATTGGTTAGGTTAAATTGTCCGTAGTGTATGAGTGTGTATGGATGTTTCCCAGAGATGGGTTGCAGCTGGAAGGGCATCCGCTGCGTAAAACAAATGCTGGATAGGTTGGCGGTTCATTCTGCTGTGGCGACCCCAGATTAATAAAGGGACTAAGCTGAAAAGAAAATGAATGAATGAATAAATGTTTAACAGAGTCAGGAAATTTTGGCAACAAAAAAAGCAGTTTTGAATTTTTTAAAAACCATTTTAAGATCAAAATTATTATCCCCTTTACGCTATATTTTTTCGATAGTCGACAGAACAAACCATCGTTATAAAATAACTTGCCTAATTACCCTAACCTGCCTCGTTAACCTAATTAACCTAGTTAAGCCTTTAAATGTCACTTTAAGCTGTATAGAAGTATCTTGAAAAATATCTGGTAAAATATTATTTACTGTCATCATGGCAAAGATAAAATAAATCAGTTGTTAGAAATGAGTTATTAAAACAGTTATGATTAATTAATAATTATGAAAAAGTTCTCTCTCCGTTAAAGAGAAATTGGGGGAAAATAGACAGGGGGCTAATAATTCAGGGAGCTAATAATTCTGACCTCAACTGTAGCTGTTTATAGCTAATGAAAGTTAGATTTTTCCACCAATTGAACAATCTGTATGATGTAAACAACAGCACAATCAAAATGACTTCTACTTTTATACTCTATGGCCTCATTTTCATTCTTGTCAAGATATGATTATGGCACAAACTTGACTAAGATCCATGAGAGGTGTATGTCATGAGTACCATAGTGCACTAGATCAACAAGGTGGCAGCTGTCTCTTTAATTTGTAATTTTGTAGTTTAGTACACTAGAAAATGTTATATTGTTCCCAAAACAGTGGGATGAAAGATTGTAATGTCAAGGTAGACGAGAAAAATCTATTTTGCTAACAGTTGCTTGTTGCACTGGCGTTAAAGTGATTTTCCCATATAGTCAGATCATGAAGGGCAGCTGTCTTGTAGAAGGTGACAGAGGACCAGGAAATTTTACTCATTTCCGCCCCAGTGAGGAACAACTATCACACAGGACTGAGCTGTTTACTGCTGAGTGCCTGTTGGGTGAGCCATCATACAATCATATTGTACAATTCAGTACAATTATTTTGCGTTGCATCTGAGAGCCTCTAATCTTGTTTAGGACCAAATAGCAGGATGTTTGGAGAGTTGGACTGCAGGTTTTTTACTTTCCCGCTCTTAAAACTCGATAGGAAGGAAAAAGAGCCACAACTGTTGAAGGGGATGATGCTAAAGACGAAAGACTATAGAGAATAAAACCAGCTGCTGTGCACAGTTGCTCATGATAGTGTAGCTGTTATGATTTGCTAGGAAGGACAGATGAGCTTGCTGTGTCCGCTGGGTCACAGAGGGATGATTGTCATCTAGCAGGAGACAGAAGAGTCGCAATCATTCACTGGATGCCAGAGCCTACAGCTATACACTGTCACAAGTAAGAGCAGGTAGCTTGAAGGACCATGGGTTCAATGCTGGATGCCTAAATTTGGGGGACAGTTGAAATTTGGTCTCCATTCACCAAGGGAAGATAAAATGGGAGATTTAATAAGGAATCTTTTTTTCTCCCCTCCCTCCACTTTTTCCTATGATTCTCCTTTTTCTCACTATCCTTGCTTTTACCTTCTCTCCAGTTACCAATGTCGTAAGGCTGAAAATCACCAAAAGCATTTGTTTTTAATGCAAACCATGTTTTTCTTACCAAATGGGACAATTAAAATTCCAAAACAAACAAAAGTGCTGATAAAGATCATGACCAGGTTTTATGATAGTCCTTACGCTAAGAAATCCCATAGGCCCCGTTTACACTAGTGCGTTTTAGTTTTAAAACTGCGTTTTAGCATGAAAACGATCCACCTCCACACTAGCATTTCACCCAGAGTTTCTGAACAGATGTCCCGAGACTTCACTCCCCCCGTGAAATGTATATCACGTGACCATTCGCGCACTCTGGGCATGCGCGTTCAAGTATAAACAGGAAGCATGCGTCTCACTGGTTCTTCCCGGTGTAACCCAAAACCGGCGTTTTAAATGGGGCTTACGCGGCTGGAAACGCAAGCGATTAGCGAGTGCTGGAACAGTAGCTTGCCTCTTGCGAATATATGCAGCTGTTGTAGTACAAAAGGCAGAGTTTACTTGCACAATAGCGCCTAAAACGGACATTGGTTCTCCTAATGCTCCCATTTCTGTGTCCAGCAGCCACGCCTCCGTTTTCAAAGGTCTCCGTTTTCCTCCATCCACGCAGAGACGGAGCAGCAGCGTTTTAGAATGAACATGGCCTCTCCAGCGTTTCCAAAACGCTACGTTTTCGCGGCTCAAAAACTCCGGCGTAGTGTGGACGGATGGCGTAACCATAGCAAAACTTATGCGTTTTAAAACGAAAATGCACTAGTGTACACGGGGCCTTAGTTTGAAGGTTAAGGGTACCCTTAGTAAAACTCAACTTAAAAGGCTCAACTTAAGGAATTTACGCCTGCGCTGTTGGCAAAATAAACGCTTGTCTAAAGTCAATGGTGCAGAGTTTTTGTAATTTAAAGTGCACAATAGCCAATGTGGGTGTGCACATTGCTTAATATACACAGGATGTACAGCATTACACAAATATCTTAACATATAATAAAAAATATAAGGATTAAAATATTACAAAATTTATTATTTTCTTCATAAATATAAAAACCACTACCTCCCATGCCTTTTTCACATCAGAGGGTTTGGAATCCAGCTCTGCTGTAATCTGTTTATTCAGCTTAAGCTCAACTTAAGGAATTTAAGACTGGCATTAAGTATTACCCTAAATGATCTAAGTTTTCCCTTAACCATTGCTATTAAATGGACAAATGACACTCAAAATGCAAGCATTCTCACCAAATAAAAATGATAAAAGACTTGCAGCAATATAAAAAAACATGAATGAATAATTTAATAAAACCATTTAATGAACAAACTAATATACTGTACACAGAATGTCAATAGCACGTCTGTGCAGGAGTGCATCTATATAGTTTCAGTGCAGCTTCAAAAGGCTCTTCATGATCTCGACGGAGTTTTATAGGTTTTCCATATGTAATGTTGACATCGAAATGATATGGGAATATCTCAATACACTTAACAGATGCTGATAACATTTCTTTACACACTCAGCAAATCTACAGACTGAACCATTGTAGCAAACACCACCTTACAAATGTCACAGTGTTGTTTGAGTACAGGGTAAAAATAGTTGAGGGAAACTCTACTCTGAGTTGGATGTTGGGGGAATGCTGGATAATGACAGACACCTGTGGTACACACCTGTCTCGAGTCTTCCAGAAAGACTTCGAAGACTTCCAGAAAGACATACAGTAGGGAGCAGCAACAATAGTAGAGGCCACTTTATGTTTATTAAAGTTTGTTTAAGCTGAGCAGGCTCACACCTCTTTCTTTCCAACACTACGGACAGTGCAACATTGAAGGCAAACCCCGGGAGGAAAAAAGAGGTCTTTCTTGCTGCTGAAAACAGCTGCTCTCTACAGCTGCTCGTGCAGTGGTGCAGGAGTGACCTGCCAGAGGACTAATCAATTTACTGCTGTCTGTCGAATCATAGCAGGCTGAGTGTCGTCAACCACCCCTTTCACAAAGTAATACCACTAAATATTTTTTAAATTCTATAACAACTTTACTAATAAAAATTTTAAAACTGCTGTTCGTACAGACGAGGGTGTTCCAAATTTGTTCTAGAAAAGCACCACTCACACATCCATTTCAAATCACTGGACAATTCTGGCATCAATAAAAAATGACTTCTCAATGGCTGCTCTTGTTATTTTTTTAACACAACGGGGGTCTGTCTTTTTGTTGATGGTTTCATTTTTGTTTAAAACATTTGCATGCAGCTTCATTTGTCCCAGAGGCAAAGCAAAATACTGAACTATAGAATTTTAAAAAAAGTTATCACTAATATATCACTAAAGCTACAATGCTAAAAAATATATATATGTTTATATACATTATAGCAGACAGTGCCAAAGCTAAAACCGCAAAAAAATTCTAATAAAATAACTTACACATATGACTAAACATAGGTTTGTGCGACTGACATGGGTAAGTATGAATATTCATTCATTCATTCATTCATTTTCCTTCTGCTTAGTCCCTTATTTATCAGGAGTTGCCCCAGCAGAGTGAACTGCTAACTATTCCAGCATATTGTTTTATGCAGCGGATGCTCTTCCAGCCGCAACCCAGTACTGGAAAACACCCTTGCATTTACACTCACACTCATACACTACGGCCATTAGTTCATTCAATTCACCTAAAGAGCATGTCTTTGGGCTGTGGGGGAAACCAAAGCACCCAGAGGAAACCCATGTGAACTCAAGGAGAGCATGCAAACTCCACACAGAAATGCCGACTGGTCCAGCCGGGACTCAAACCAGTGACCTTCTCGCTGTGAGGCGACAGTTCTAAGCACTGAGCCACAATTATGAATATATGGAACAATATTGTGTATTGTACCAAGCTACTAGATCCCTTTGGTCCTCGAATCTTTTGTGTGTCCCCAAATCAAGATTCAAATGTAGAGGAGATTGTGCTCATTGTATTGAGACCCCGAGGAAATCCTTACCAGTAAGACAAGCACCTGCAATCATGATCTTTAAGTCTAGATTAAAGATTTTTTTTTTGTTCTCAAAGGCATTATGCTGTTAGGAGGTGTGACAGTTATTCTTAATCTGTTTGTTGGTGATTGTTTCCTTCCTGTTTATTTGTTAGAAAGCACATTGCTCATGGAAAGTTGTTCAAATTGTGCTATATTAATAAAAATATTACTGTGATTGTGATGGTATAGTATTGTGAACAATGCAGATAAAGACATGCGGACAAAATACTTTCGCATATCAAGAGGTATATTTGAGTATGAATCTGACTGATGCATTCTGAACTATGTGCTCATCCAGGCAATTCACACACAGCATCATTCTAGCAATTTACAGGTAATGTAAATTGCTTAATCCAGGGGTGTCCAAACTCGGTCCTGGAGGGCCGGTGTCCTGCAGATTTTAGCTACAACTTGCCTCAACAAACCTGCAAAGATGTTTGTAGAAAGCCTAGTAAGAGCTTGATTAGCTGGCCCAGATGTGTCTGATTGGGGTTGGAACTAAACTTTGCAGGACACCGGCGCAGGACAGAGCTTGGACATCTCTGGCTTAAACCGACCAGTCTCTAATCACCAGGGTTAGCCAAGTCTGAGGAGATCAACCAAGGAGCATTGAATACCATCACACAAACACATATCTATGGTATTCTCGACCCGCATCATTACTTGTTTGACCCTCTTCAGTATAAATCTGATTGATGTCTTGAAAAATACAAATAGTTATGTCTGCCTGTGCAAACACTGTATCGCAAAGACCAGTTTAAAGGTGACTGACCTTGCCGAATATCCCTTCTGATGTTGCTTTCCATCAATTCCAGTTGATCGTTCATTTTCTTACTCATTTGTTTCTGGCTCTTTCGATGAACAATGACTCCAACTTCATGGATGAGCACAAACAGACACAGTATTAATCCTCGTGGGACTAATGTTAAAATATGCAACATAAACCTGAAATCACTTACCAACAGCACCCAGAATTATGATCACAACCAACACGACAAGGATGGAAAAATACTTCATAACACTTGGAGACTCAAAGGTTTTTTTAACATAAAAATGACCAATACTTATCTGAAAAACATAACATGATGTGAGGATGTTTTTATTTAAAATATGCAATTATTACTGATTGATTCATTAATTAAAAATATTTAGCATAAAGACATATTTACACTCACATTAAGTGAATCCAATGCTCCTGGATCTCCTTCAATCTTACAGATAACAGCATTGGATTCAATCCTCTCCACAACACACTGATACCCTTCATCTCCACATAAACCCGCCACATTCACCTCACTCATACTCAAACTCAAGTTATCTTCTTTTTTCTGAGAAAGAGAGAATGTGGGATTGTGTAAAGGTTGGGAGATTCACATGTCGGTGTGCAGAAATGCTGACTGCTCACATGAGTATTTTTACAGAGATATTTTAAAGACTGTACACTAACATTATATGAAACTCACCTTAATGTTCACCAGTAGATCACGAGACACCTTTAATGTAGTGAATCCAGTGAATTCTGGATCAGGCTCGTAGGAGAAATCATGCTGACAGTCTACTGTAGAGTTTCCAACATTCAGTGACAAATTCAACTGAACACTGCCTTCAGGGGGGGTATAAAACCACATATCCTGAAAAAGATAATATACATATACTGAGAGATAATAAAATGTGACATTTGACAATTAATAGAAATTCAAGTCATGAGAATATCTTAACACTCCAACAGATAAGCTGATGATTATTTTCAGGTTATGGGTGGTAACAATCAGGGGAGTGACGAGATGCTTACTCCACGAGACGAGCCACGAGATTGGGTCCACAAGAACAAGGCGAGAGGAGATTTTTAAACTATTTTTAATAAATCCTTAATGATGAAATACATGAGTGGAAAATATATTTATTCAACTGGGGGAAAAAAAGCAAACAAATTTATAATTTAAAGAGCTCATATTATACGTTAAAAAGGGTCATATTTTGGTTTTGGGGACTCCAACAGCAGGCTGATCTGCATGCATGGTCAAAAAATACTTTCATTGTCTTAATAAACATTTATTTTTACCTCGTTATCCCAGCGACTCCTATATGAATCATTCAGTGATTCATTTGTTCCTAAACCCCTCTTTAGCGCGATGCTAAACTGCGCTGATTGGACCGATGTCCCAGTCTGTTGCTATTGGTCGACATCATTCAGAGCGAGCGAATGCCCACCATGGCTTATCAATATTGAAGTAGTCACAGTGTGTGTGTGTGTGTGTGTGTGTGTGAGCATATCTGCTAACACTCGTGTTTTCCGGGAGTCGCCCGTATTTCAGACACCTCACCCCCGAATCTAACCCCCCGGTCTCCCAGCACATTGCTCTATTCTTAACTATAAGTAAAAACAACAACACACATGCAGTATTAGTGCACACAGCGGCAAAAGCTGAACCATTGAGAAACCGCCGCACGTGTGTGAGAGCTGATGTGGCCATAGCAACGACACACAGCAGAGGAACACGAGCTCACAAACGCATTAATCCATAAACAAAGCGACACGTGTCGCGTTTACAACGTGCTTTTAGACGCGATATGAGAATACAAGATAACCAGATACACTACAAGCGGTTACAAGTTACATAACACAGTTAAATGCATCATTTACAAGCTGGAGAAAACAATGATGCAACTGATTTAATCGCACGCACTCACATCTTGGATAGCAGGCCAGGGAAATGCCCTGCTGTTCCCTATGGCTAGTCCGCCCCTGCATACATCAAGTCTTTTCTGATCCTTTAACAAACGATTGACGAATCCTCCTTTGTAAGCTTATAGATTTCAAAAGCACTCCTCAGAGGGAACAGTCTCGTCTGTGGTTCATTTGCACACTTCCTATAATATCCAGCTGAGCACAGTGCTCTTCTCTGTGTTGCCAGATGTAGCTAAATCATTCCAATCCAAACCCTATCTAAAAGTTTTTTACCTGCACAATCAAATTTAAAACAGCCCAATCAGGCAACCTTTGCTTTGTTTGTGGGCAGGGTTGGTGGTTTTGAATCTCCCAGGGCTGTGCACGCACAAATGGGCGGGGCTTATGTTTCGTGTTCACGTCATGCCGAAACGGCTAAAGACTCGTAAGCACGGCGACTCGTTTGAGGAACTATGAGTCGACTCTTTTATGGATGAATCAATAGTTTTAAACACTGTGCACTTTCAGATTTAAGCCTTAGCTGGACATTTCACTTCACTTAGAGCTGTGTTACACACTGCATGCAAGCTCATTTTCAAAAACCCATAATATGGGCTCTTTAAGGAAAAGAAGAACACCAAATTAATGAATTATGTAAAGGTTAAATAAACAAAATTGAGGGAACACTTCAGTGTTCTGACTCAGAAATGTGAAACAACCACAAAAGTAAACTTAAATCTTTTATTCTTTTAATCTCATAAAGTCAACAACAAAGGAAGCATAAGTCTTCAGGAGAAGGATTAACCAAATCAAACAAAACAGGAACTAACTTAGGAGGAGTACTAAATAACCTAGTTCAGGTAAAATAAAATAAACCAAACAAAGGCTTTCCTCAACTCCCTTACAATGAATAAACAGTCAAACGTGTACAAAAATAAAAATGGCACCATCTACCTACAGCCTCCTTTTGTAAATTAAAAAGTCAGAGAAAGAAAAAAATACAATTACCTTTTAAATACCAAACAAAGAGTATAAAATAATAACTGAGAAAGCAGCTGTGTATCACACCTGTTAAGGTACCTGGGTCAGGAATGAACCCCACAACTACACTCTCAAAAGAGCATCAGCCATAACATTTTCACACACCCTTTTGTGCCGAATGTCAAGATTGTACTTTTGGAAATTAAAAGCCCACTGTAATAAGCATTGGTTGGAATCTGACATGCGAAAAAGGAAGACTAAAGGGTTATGGTCTGTGTACACAATAATGGACTGAGGACTGATCCCAAATTAACTTCAAAATGTTGAAGTGCCAGTAACAGGGCTAGTGCTTCATTTTCAATTACACTGTAGTTCTGCTGGGTCTTGGAGACCTTTTTAGAAAAGTAGGAAAGTGGATGGTCAATGTGGGCCTCATCCTCTTGTAGCAGAACTGCCCCAGCTCCAGTAGCACTTGCATCCACTTGCAGACGGAAATGTTTTTTAAAGTTTGGAGCGGAGAGAACACGGGCTTACAAAGGAGGTCTTTTGCACCATTAAAGGCAAGTTCAAAATCTCTGGTCCATTCAAACTTTTTGCTTGTACTGAGTAGGTGTGTGAGGGGAGAAACAAGAGCAGAAAAAATTGCTGTAATGTTGCTGTAGTCCCTTTATTAATCCGGGGTCGCCACAGCGAAATTATTCGCCAACTTATCCAGCATTTGTTTACGCAGTGGATGCCTTTCCAGCTGCAACCCATCTCTGGGAAACATCCATACATTCTCATTCACACTCATACACTACCGACAATTTAGCTTATCCAATTCACCTGTACCGCATATCTTTGGACTGTGGGGGAAACCGGAGCACCCGGAGGAAACCCACGCGAACACAGGGAGAACATGCAAACTCCACACAGAAATGCCAACTGACCCAGCCGAGGCTCGAACCAGCGACCTTCTTGCTGTGAGGCGACAGCACTACCTACTGCGCCACTGTGTCGCCCCTATTATTTATATATAATTTTAAAAAATTGCAAAATATTTATTGATAAATGAATGAAAAATAGATTTTTATTCAACTGAAAAAAAAAATCACAAAACAATGTGCTTTTTTAAATCAATTTGAATGTTATTTAACATTTATTTCAATGAATTATGCCATAAAGGACATGCAAACACTGCTTCATATTTAGCTATAAACTGTACTGACTGGCTTCTCCCCTGTACAGCTTCACATGTGAACTTTTTTACAAAAAAAAATAAAAGTATGAAATCCTTTTTCGAAAAATGTTTCACTTTTATTTAGCAACAACTTTTGTTTTTTTTTCTCCAGACAGCATAAACGTGTGTTCGGTAATGATGATGATGATGATGATGATGACGACGGGTGTGTGTGTGTGTGTGTGTGTGTCTCCAGAAGATGTCTGTGTCTGTGGTACTTTACTGACTCGATAGGTGCAGAGAAGTGTCAAACAGCTGCATGTGTATGGCTTTTCTTGTCACAAAAAGTCCTACACGATGGTAATAATTTGATTACGGCATTTAAATGTCTGCACTGCACTTAAATAACGCGACTGAAGTAGGAATACTTCACATGTCTAAATTGGATTTGTGTTTACGACGATTATGACTTTGAGCATATCTAAAGTTCTATTCCATCACATGTTATGAGCGGTGGTTAACGTGTGTGGCTGTAGCCTCTGCTTTTGGACATGGCAACCTTTGAATTTGAAAGTGAAAAACGGTTACATCACACGAGTGACGTGCAACTCCGAGGCCAGCCTGAGTTTGCAGATGTGTGCAAAGCACTTAATGTGTGATTCAAATCCAATCCTGCCTCCGATCTTAAGTGCTAAATTCACCCTCACGCTCTATCATAACATTACAACTCACGAGACAACTTTTCACCTAGACGAGAAATCTCGTCACGCTTTAGTCTCGGGAGATCTCGTAGCCCGAGATCTCGTCACATCCCTAGTAACAATCAATAAATCAATTAACCAGTTCCTTTATATATTGTTAAAAAAACAACTAATCACTCAAATAACACTGTTTTCAAATACTGTATACATCAAAACAGTTTGGAGATCAGTGAGATGCTAAAGTAAAGACACTTTTTAAAATAAGTCCATTTAACAATTATTTTGAAATTAATGATAATTTGTGCTAAATGATACTGGATATACTACATGTGTGAGCTGCTTGAAGACCCTGAAATTATAAATAGCAGACTTTTGTTTATCAGATGAAGTGCTTTGTGCTCCTGTAGAACAAATAATCTCTTACCTCTGAGCTTGCGTCATAATGGGTTTCCAGCACTTTATTTTCCCAAACAATAACTGACTCCACATATTCCATATTGGTCCCCAGAACATGAATCTTCCTTCCACCACTGAATAAAGAGATATTACAAACAACTTCTGTCAATGATATATATATATTTGATATATATATAAAAATATGTCAATGATATATCACATTTTATTACTTCCCACATTGGTCTACAATGGTTTTACCTTCTCCAGCTACTTCTAGGCTGTACTCCTGTGCATCTGGGCTG
>CAIGQQ010033859.1:2090763-2119731 GCA_903798035.1 Danio albolineatus
CTGCCATGAAAAGAAACCTTGTGGGGCTCTAAAGAGAGAATCTCTGGCTCCTACAAAACACAATAGTACACAGATCTTGTATATAGTTTAGAAAATCAAATACACACACACACATAAGCGCATATACATACACATATACATATATATATATATGCAGGTAGATTTTACATGTGGTGGGTTAGACAGTCAGGCTGAAAAAAAGGGGGTAAGTCAAAGGTTGAGTTTTTTTTTTTTTAATGCCAGTGCTGCTTTTTCACTAAATATTATGATTTTAGTTTAAGACCGTTTGTCACTATGTGCGCAAATGTGATCTTAGAATCAAGAAGCAGCACAACTGATAAGCGTGAGCAAAAGAAAGCAGGTGAATACCGATGAGAGGATGATCAGGCGCACAGACACAGGCGGTCCTCGCTCACTGATGACAGTGCTTAAAAGCTCCCGCACGCATCATGTTTCTTTGCATTCATGTATTGTTAACTAGTGATCTGGGAAGTCAAATTTATGCATATAAAATATATTTTCCCAACAACATAGGTGTGGCTAGTGAAAAATGCAAGTGGCTAGTAACTTTGGAAAACTACTAGCCACAGTGGCTGGTGATCAAAAAAGTTAATGTCAAGCCCTGTATATATAAACCATACTGAAAAAAATAGCATTCTTATTCTATGAAATTGGATGTAAAAATTCAGGATGACACTTACTTTGTACTCAGAGAGTAGATCCTTACATGCATCCTAAAAAGTAGAGGAAAAAAGACTGTTCATTTACTTCCCGAGTTTGCTTCAGTAAGTGCAATGAAATTTCTGCTATCAACAATTGTGCTTTCATCACCAGTAGATTTTGTTCTAATCTATTTCCCAATCTGCATAAAATAAAGCATTGGATTGAATGAAACCCATTGTCTCACCTGAATTTTTAACTGTGGTTCACTTCCATGTGTCCAATCACAGCGCTGGGACGAAGAAGACCAGTGACACCCAGATGAGATACACGTCATACATCTGTGAAAATGCACACGTGTTAATACATAAAAATACATATATGCAAAAAAATCTGTGTTCATATTTGGCAGTACATTTTGTTTCTTACAGTGTATAAGAAACATTTGGTGAATTATCGGTGATACTGGAGCAGCTTGTCAGCGTCAGCATCTTTGTGATTGTCTGATCTTCAACAGTAACAGTAGTAGAGACTTTAAAACCTAAACAGATGTTTCAAATAAGTTCATGATTACAAATAAAATAACATGACAACATAAATGCTCCATATAATATAATTTATACAGATTCTCTGAGTTGATACTGACCTCCACTATTTATTAGCTGATTAGAAAAAGTACAGGAGCATTTAGGGAAAACTTCAGTCAGATCAGAACCGTTACACAGGTTCACACTTCCACTGCTGAAGACACATGAGAATGGAGGATTTCCTGTGCTTTCCAGACTCAAAGCAAGATGGAGGGTAATCTGAAGGTGAGAGGGCAATAGCTAATTAATAAAGTAAATGCTTTCTACCAGATAATAAGCAAAGACAATTATATCAACCTCTGTGGAAGATTTCTGTGTCATATGAAAAGAAAGCAGCTCTGTCTGAAGAGAGTTTTTTGGAATGGACACCCATGAAGAATTTGAGCATTCATCTTGAGTGGAACATCTAGATAAAAACAGCAACAGTACTTTCACAAACTTCTAATCATTTCTATATTGGTGATAAGTGACAAGCTATAAACTGCAAGTGTTGCCTTTATTTTATTTATTAATTTTTTTTTTTTTTTGAGCAGTATATTAGTGCAAATGCATCCTAGAGCAGATACTGTATAATGTGTGATAGACAGGCTGGCTGACCTCTGTGTGATCACACACCATCCGCAGAGAGGATCAAGAGCAGATCTGCAGTCCTTCAGAGTGTTGTATTTATTACAGTGCACCACAGACACTCTTCTTATCTACAATATAAAAAAAAACATTCAGGAATGAATGTTTCAAGCACACCAGCAAGGAATATGAAAAGTCTTGTAACTTCTACAAAGCTTAACTCAGTAGATCACTTTTCTGCAGCTTTTGTCTATGCAAAATATACTTCACCTGTTTCCTCAGAGCGATGTAGATATGTTTGGAATCTACTGGATCAAAGTGCATTCTGGGAAGCACTGCTCGTTCATCATCAGATTTGTACAGCACTGTTGGACAGCCTGGTGTGTAATTCTCATCCAACACCAGCTGCAGAAAACAAACATACAGTAAACATAATTTATTATTCATTATTAAAAACTTCAGTGCCTTAAACAAATAGCTAACCGTGGGACAACTTAGAGTTAGAAAGTTTTAACTAACAACCAGGTATCTCACTGAGGCTGGTGAGAAAATATTAGCTTAGAATATGTGTAAGGTAGGCGCCACGGTGGCCGAGTGGTTGGCACGTTCGCCTCACAGCAAGAAGGTCGCTGGTTCAATCCCCGGCTGGGCCAGTTGACATTTCTGTGTGGAGTTTGCATGTTCTCCCCGTGGTTGCGTGGGTTTCCTCCGGGTGCTCCGGTTTCCCCCACAAGTCCAAAGACATGCTGTACAGGTGAATTGGGTAAGCTAAATTGTCCATAGTGTATGTGTGTGAATGTGTATGTATGGATGTGTTTCCCAGAGATGGGTTGTGGCTGGAAGGGCATCCGCTGCGTAAAACAAATGCCGGATAAGTTGGCGGTTCATTCCGCTGTGGCGACCCCGGATTAATAAAGGGACTAAGCCGAAAAGAAAATGAATGAATGAATGAATGTGTAAGGTAGAGAAGTGAAAGGGACCTTTATCAGTTGGCCATCACTGGTTCCCATGAACAGCACAATCCAGGATCCATTTCTAACTGCAGCTACTGAGGACAATGAGCTGGACTTGAAGACCACAGAGAGCGGCTGAAGTTCACTACCACTCTGAAACACAAATTAGCCAACTAATCATAGAATGTAATGTAGACTAAAAGGTGAAAAGCAAATAATGAACACAAAAATTATAAGAATGAAAACATTGTTTTCACTGATTGTTGCCAACCTCAGAACCACATGTCTTTTCACCGGCAGCGCAGAACTCCTTGACTCTGCCTTGAATGCGGCTGATGTTGTAGAGAGCCAGCGCGGTGTTCTCTGGGTCCTGCTGATCCTGTGCACTGAACACTCCTGCCCAAATAACAGCCTTCTCTGAGGGAATAACAGTAGAGGAGACCAGCACTGGACGAACTTTATCACTGCAGCACTTTATCACTGCAGACTGAAGAGATCTGAAGATTTCACTCTTTTTTTCTTTAGAGCTGTTTAACCACAGAACATGAACTTTCCTCTCAAAGACAGTCTTTGTGTTGAGAAATAAGTACAATTCTGAGGATGAAGCTCTCTGGAATCCATCAACAAACTCCACATCTGCCACAGTGGTCTGGATGGAAGGATGTGCTCCTTCCTCTATGTTAGAAAAAATCCCCCCTGCCTGAGACTGTAAAGTGTTCCACAATGTAATGACAGGAGAATATTGATATGTTGATTGTTCACCCTTTTTCCCAATCAAAAGGTATCTTCTGCTGATTTTACCCGCAATTAAAGCAGCAGCTTTCTCGTTATCTTGTGGTCCTATTGCTATATTTTCATAGTAAATACTGTTTGTAATGTCATTTATATCAAGAACTTCACAATATCCATTATTAAAGGTCCCGCATGTTATCAGGGTGCCGTTGGTGTCAAAAGGCACCAGAATGTTGACTCTGTTTGGATGAGTGCTATTATTGATGTCCTTCTTCTTTTCTTCAGAAAGATCGTGTCTCATCTGATGAAGTCGATGCTCAGTCACAACAAACAACTTTCCGTTACCAACTACAAAGTCATTAATGTCTCTATCAAAATCCACCACATCACCGCATATGCAGTATTTCAAAAGAGCAAGTACTCCAAACACGTATCCTCTCATCTTGCATATCTGAGGAGCAGCTGAAGTTTGCTGAACTGCTCTCAGATGCGCTGCCGCTGAAGTAAATGGAAGTGAAAGCAGCGGCTCTGGAGATGTCAGAGAAACTTCCGCGCAACACGACAACAAATCTGCCCTGATTGCGACATTTAGATGTTTTGTAAGTTTTAACATTTATTGAAGAATCACTTTTAATCATAAAGCACAAAGGAACGAATCTTGGCTTTTTTTTTAATTAACGGCACATTTTATACGGCACAGTTTTTAGGTTTACTGCTGCACCCTTGTGGTATAAGCTTAAAAATAGTCAGATTAGATTGTCATTTGGACACAATTTGACATTTGTTATAAGATTTGGTAAAAAAAATTGCTTTTTATACGCACGTCTGAATTTTAGATAGCAGTTTGATAAGCTCCATTGCAATAATGCAATCAATAACTTGTTTACTGTTCAGTCTTGATAAGCTGTGGTTTGTCCCCATCTGCAGGCATAACAGATGTACATAAATAGCTAGTAAAAAAATCCATCAATAGGCTGTTTAGCAAATGAATTATTGACCAAAAAGGGTTTTAATTGACTTTCCCCCAGGCCTTTCTTTTCAAGTAGAACATTTTAGAATATTTTCAATAGAACCCTTGGTTGATCACAAAAATAAAAGTCAATGGTTGCCAGCAGTTTGAGACTTAAAAAGGTTGATGTCGTATAAAGTAAAATAGCATGTCTGAACATAATTTACCATGCTATTACAGTACCTTATTACAAGTCAAACATATGCTCCTGAGTGTGTTCACAAGTTTGGAGTATGAATATGAGCTTATTTGAGAAGTGTTTAGTCAACATATTTTACCACTAGTGAGTGAAATGTAGAAAGTTATAATAACCATGTAAGATGACAAGAACAAGATCATAAAACTGATGTTGTTTTCACAGCATGACATATTTTTTACAGAAGTTTATGGAAAACTGTGGAAATTGCATTGAAAATGCTGCTTGTTCATTTAACTTAAAATAAGCTAAATCACAATTGCAATTCATCACCTTTATTGTGTTCAGTCCATGTTGAAAGTTTAAATATAAATTTTTATGAATCCATTTGAATACATTTTTGTTGCATATTTTTAGCTTCCAGGGCACCACGGTGGTGTAGTGAGTAGCACGTTCGCCTCACAGCAAGAAGGTCGCTGGTTCGGTCCCCGGCTGGGCCAGTTGGAATTTCTGTGTGGAGTTTGCATGTTCTCCCCGTGGTTGCGTGGGTTTCCTCCGGGTGCTCCGGTTTCCCCCACAGTCCAAAGACATGCGGTACAGGTGAATTGGGTAAGCTAAATTGTCCGTAGTGTATGTGTGTGAATGAGAATGTATGGATGTGTTTCCCAGAGATGGGTTGTGGCTGGAAGGGCATCCGCTGTGTAAAACAAATGCTGAATAAGTTGGCGGTTCATTCCGCTGTGGCGACCCCGGATTAATAAAGGGACTAAGCCGAAAAGAAAATGAATGAATTAATGAATTTTTAGCTTCCAGCTTGCGGCATAAATGTTTAAAATAAGTTTGATGTTTTTAAAATAAAAGAAAAAATCATGTTAGTGTTAATAATTGAATGAATCAAAGATAAACCCACAGTTTACCTCTGTGACAGATAGGATTTTTTCTCCATTTTAATGAAACAATTGTTTAAGAAGACTGAAGAGGCATTACATTTATTTAGTTAAAAAATACCAATATGTGTGTGTGTGTGTTTTCCTTTTTTTTTTGCACACAACTGCTGTGTAAAAGAGCAAGAAGACATTTGTGTGGATCCAAACGCAGTTTCTTTAGAATGGCCAGACTGGCAGAGATAAAAAAATAGGGGCGAACTTCTGTAACAGAGGTAAATGAACAAAGAGTAAACAATGAAACAAGCAAAAGGTTGAGGCAGGCAGCAACATTCACTAATTCTCAAAATAGACCAAGGCAAAGCTTTAGTGGTTACTACTGAGCGACAGATACGATTCTATTGAGTTTTTCAAATTATTCTTCATTGATTTTTATTATTGTTATTTACATTTTAATGAAAAAGATGTAGTTTAAGTAGATTTATGGGTAACGCTTTAGAATAATGGTCTGTTTGTAAATGGAATGAAAGCAATTACTATTTACTAACATTAGCTAAGTATGAATAATGTTGGAAAGCATTTATTAATCATAGTTCAACATTTACCAATGCATTACTAATATCCACAACTTAGCTTGTTAACATTAGTTAATGCGCAGAGTTAACATGCACTAACATGAACTAATGTTACTCAATTTAAATAACATTAAAGTAAGTTAACAAAGATGAATAAATACATAATACAGTGGTTCTCAAACTGTGGTACATTAACCACTAATGGTACACAAGCTTCCTTCTAGTGGTACGTGGAGGAATCGCTGAATAATTAAAGTTAAAAAATGAACACACTTTTAAACTCTTTGACGCATACGATAACACAGATGTGATCAGTAAATTGATTTTAATGGACTAAACCTTTTATTTAAGTGGCTGATAATAATTAATATTCTTAATTAGTAGAATTAATCTGCCTTGTTTTGAACTGTGCAGTGATGTGGCTGCTTAATTAGGCCTACTATGCTACTGTACTTCAATATCGGTTATTATGGTGGTACTTGGAGAGACCATTTTTTTTCTGAGGTGGTACTTGGAGAAAAAAGCTTGAGAACCACTGTCATAATACATGCATTACAAATAGTTTGTTCATGTTAATGAATACATTAACTAACATTAACGAATGAACCATTATTTTAAAGTGTTACAGAATTATGTATCATTACATTTAAATACTTACAAAATTTATATATATTTTTTTTTCTTTTCTTTTTTTTACTTGTACTGAGGAAACATTTGCATAGCTGTTATAGACCATTTTGAGAGATGTAAACAATAACGTTCGTACTTACTAGAATCCAAACATTTCCACATATAGATCAATAACGTTATGATAGCTGTTTTAATGTTAAGGTTATGATTGAATTGCCTTTTTTTACCATTATTACATAGTTTGATAACAGGTAGGAAATGTTCATGGGCCAATGACCTCACCATATTGAAATGTGATCTTTCACTTTCACCTACTTCACCAAATGCCTCTGAGCACAGTTCAACATTGAGCTCGTCAGTTCAGAAGCAGTTCAACATAAGAGGATACGTGCTTGGAGTACTTGTACTTCTGAAATACTGCATTTGCAGTGATGTGGTGGATTTTGACAGAGAAGTCAAGGACTTTGTAGTTGGTAACGGTAAGTTGTTTGTTCTTACTGAGCATCACCTCCATCAGATGAGACACGATCTTTCTGAAGAAAAGAAGAAGGACATCAATAATAGCACTCATCCAAACAGAGTCAACATTCTGGCACCTTTTGACGACAACGATACCCTGATAACATGCGGGACTTTTAATAATGGATATTGTGAAGTTCTTGATATAAATGACATTACAAACAGTATTTACTTTGAAAGTGACATAGTGATAGGACCACGGGAGAATGAGAAAGCTGTAGCGTTCATAGCAGGTTCAAGCAGCAGTAGATACCTATTAGTTGGGAAAAAGCATGAACAATCAACACCTCGATATTCTCCTGTTGTTACATTGTGGAACACTTTACAGTCTCAGGCAGCCGGGATTTTTTCTTTCATAGAGGAAGGATCGACCCCCTTCCTCCAGACCATTGTGAGTGATGTGGAGTTTGTTGATGGATTCCAGAGAGCTTCATCCTCAGATTTGTACTTATTTACTAACACAAAGACTGACTCTGAGAGGAAAGTTCATGTTCTGTGGATGGACAGCTCTAAAGGAAAAAAGAGTAAAATCTTCAGATCTCTTCAGTCTGCAGTGATAAAGTGCTGCAGTGATAAAACTCGTCCAGTGCTGGTCTCCTCTGCTGTTATTCCCTCAGAGAAGGCTGTTATTTGGGCAGGAGTGTTCAGTGCACAGGATCAGCAGGACCCAGAGAACACCGCGCTGGCTCTCTACGACATCAGCCGCATTCAAGGCAGAGTCAAGGAGTTCTGCACTTATGGAGAACAAACATGTGGTTCTGAGGTTGGAAACAGTCAGTGTAAACAATGTTTTCAAATCATTTGTATGCGCATTTTACACGCTTTTACAAAGAATAAAATTAATATGTAACAACTATCATGAAGAAAATGCAGATTTTTAATTATTGAGTGGGTCTCTAGCGTGTAAGATGCATTTAGCTAACACTGATTACTTTCTAAGATTAGTTGGATAATTTGTGTTTCAGAGTGGTAGTAATCTTCAGCCGCTCTCTGTGGTCTTCAAGTCTAGCTCAATGTCCTCAGTAGCAGCTCTTAGAAATGGATCCTGGATTGTGCTGTTCATGGGAACCAGTGATGGTCAACTGATAAAGGTCTCCTTCACCTCTCAATCGTACACACACATCTTTATTTTCAGTAGTCTCATTGAGTTTAATTTGTCCTCCATTCATTCATCCATAGCATTTAAACTATAAGATCATTATTTATTATTTGAATGCCTAGCTGGTTTTGGATGAGAATTACAGACCAGGCTGTCCAACAGTGCTGTACAAATCTGATGACGAACAAGCAGTGCTTCCCAGAATGCACTTTGATCCAGTAGATTCCAAACACGTCTACATCTCTCTGAGGAAACAGGTGAGCATGATAAAATGTGATAAGTAATTTTGAACTTCAAATATTGTATATAAAAATTGTTGCACGTGTATATACTGCCAACCCTTTACACAACTCCTTAACTTTTGTGATTCTGACTGTAATGTAATGATCTGCACCTTTTTTTTGTAGCTACTTTGGAATGATAATTATTGGGAAAGCACTATACAAGTAAACTTGGATTGAACTGAATTGAATTTATTTTAAACAGCATGGAAAATGCACTGACCTCATTAATTAATTTAGGGTCTGTTTACACCTAGCAATTAATGTGTTATCTAAGATATCTGATTTGTAAAAATGAATCCATTTACATTTGATCATGTAAATAGGTATCTGCTGAACCAGTGTTTCTTAACCACATTCCTGGAGGACCACCAACACTGCATATTTCATGTCTCCTTTGTCACACCCATTACAGGTCTTTCAGTCTCAGCTAATGAGCTGATGATAAGGCATGTTTGGCTAAGGAGAAATGTGTAAATGTGCAGAGCTGGTGATCCTCCAAGAACGTGGTTAAGAAACACTGCGCTAAAACAGATGATGCAATCATCAAATCCTGCACTATATGCAAAGTTAACTATGTCCGATACACGTGCTGATTTTATTAATTACAGAAACATTAGCTATATTTCATATTTGGCATGCAAATTATTTTATATCAATGGCAAATTTAGACTTGGAAAGATATGGGCAACATGTTGCAGAGGGTGGCATTAGAGTCAGTGGTGGCAGCTTTAATAACCCCTATTTTTTAATTCAGTTTTTTATCATACAGATATATGCAAGAGATCATTCAAAACTGTAAAGTGTTTACATTTATTTGTGTATATCCTACTATATACTGTAAATGAAGGAAAAAAAAAAGAACCTAAAATTTTCGATAGTTTGTTTTATCTCTTTTCACAGAGGCTACATGCGTGTTCTGAGTCTCTGTTGGTAATGCTGCCATTTTATATTAAATTAACGTTTAAATTTTATCATTTAACTGTCAAAAATAAAATGAAAAAAGTTAATAAATCAAAACAAGCATCTCAAACTGTTTTCTGTGATGTTTCTGTTGCTTATAGCATTTGAACTGTTATATCTGATGTCATATAGCTAGGGCCAGACGGAATCTGCGGACTTTTTTTGCTATTTCTGCAGAGTATTTTGTTAAAAATCTGCGGATTCATGCGGAATGATTTTGGGAGTATCATAACTAAAATCTTAATATATGAAATAAAAAGTAATATCCTTTTAACATTTATTTAATGTTTACAATGCGAAACTAATTAGATCCACTTTATTTGGTAAACAAAGCAAGTCTCTCGTGTAAAATATCTACTAAAACACTGAAAATATGACTTTACAAACTGTATTGTAAATAAATCACATGAATATTTTCATATTAGTCAATATTATTACTGAAATTAATTTGAAAACTGATTATATATAAATTTACACACATTTAAACCAGTAAATAAACAGAATCAATGATGGGCTAAAAGTCTGCGGAAATCTGCGAAATTCTGCGCGTGCAGATTCCGTGTGGCCCTACATATAGCCCATATCTTACATGGCTTTCTTTTTTTTTTTTAAATTTGGCAGGAGTAAAATTTACATTTTTAACAACCAGATGCATTTAGAGCTTTCCGGTTTTGTCTATATTGCATCTCAGTTCACCTCCTGAAGAAATTTGAGCAATTGGATTTATCGCCATCTCAAATGCGTTTCTCTATTTCATGATCAGATACAGTAGCTGTCTGATGAGAAACACATGAAGTTACCAGGTTTAAACAACCCTTAAAATAGATGTGTTTCTGTTCGCGTTTTTGATGTAGATAAGAAGAGTGTCTGTGGTTTGCTGTGCTAAATACAACACTCTGAAGGACTGCAGATCTGCTCTTGATCCTCTCTGCGGCTGGTGTGTGAACACACAGAGGTCAGCTTCACTTGTGACATTTCACACATGATCTCTTCTCTTGGTTGCATCTGCACATTGTAGAGCAGAGTGCATGCATTTCTGTAAGTAATTGTTTGTAGTATGCTTTTCCTTTTCTAGATGTTCCACTCATGATGAATGTTCAAATTCTTTATGGGTGTCCACACCAAAAGACTCTCTTCAGACTGAGCTGCTTTCATTTCAAGTGGCACAGAAATCTTCTACAGAGGTTGAGATTATCATCTAAAATTATTTGTATGTCGTTATTAAAAATATTTTTTTAATCAATCAGCTATTGCCCTCTTCTCCTCAGATTACTCTCCATCTTGCTTTGAGTCTGGAGAGCACAGGAAATCCTGCCTTCTCGTGTGTCTTCAGCAGTGGAAGTGTGAACCTGTGTGGCGGTTCTGATCTGACTGCAGTTTTCCCAAAATGCTCCTGTAATTTTTCTGATCAGCTACTAAATAGTGAAGGTCAGTGCAATCTCAGAGAAATTGTATACATGATATTATGTCATTTCATTTATATTGTCAAGATTTATACAATCATAAACATCTTTCTGAATCTATTTAGGCTTTAAAGTCTCTACTACTGTTACTGTTGAGGATCAGACGATCACAAAGATGCTGACGCTGACAAACTGCTCCAGTATCACAGATAATTCACCAAATGTGTCTCATACACAGTAAGGAAATTAAATACACCACCTGAATATTACTGCAGATTCTCAGGGTATGAACACGTCATTTTCATTTCCTCAGGTGTGTGCAGTGTATCTCATCTGGGTGTCACTGGTCTTCTTCATCTCAGCGCTGTGATTGGACACATGGAAGTGAACCACAGTTAAACATTCAGGTGAGACAATGCGTTTCATTCAATCCAATGCTTTATTTTATCCACAGTGGGAATATCTTAGAATGAATTTGTTTTAATTTACTATTATATAAGAAATAAGGAACTAACTGAAACATTTACTCTAGAAATAATTTCTTTTTCAACTAAACTCTCTTTTTTTTCTTTTTAGAATGCGTGTAAGGATCTACTCTCTGAGTACAAAGTAAGTGTCATTCTGAATATTTATGGCCAACTTCACATAACAGGAAGAGTAGTTTATCCTTTTTAAGTTTTCCGTCAAGGATTTGAAGATTTTGTTTCATTTTTGAGGACCAATTTAGTTACTTTTAGCAATATGGTCATAACTCTTTTAAAAATATGATCAAATTAATTAATTTAATTTAAGACTAATTTAAATAATTTAAGAAAAAAATATTAAACGAATTAATAAATGAATTAATTAATTTTAAGACTAACACTTTAAATTTTCTTTTTTTTCTTTTTTTGCCTTGTGGTCTTTTACTCAGAGCGACCTGTTGTGTTTTGTAGGAGCCAGAGATTCTCTCTTTAAAGCCCCACAGGGTTTCTTTTCATGGCAGAAACAATGTTTTACTGAGAGGAAGAAACCTGGACTCTGTCACCAAAATCCGTATTCAGGGGGATCTGGACTGTATTGCTAAAGAGTGAGACTGTGTGTCTGTGTTCAGTGATGTACAGTAATCTAATGTGTGTGAATGAGACCTTACTGTATACATGTGCATGACTGTTTTCCTCCAGATCTCCAGTGTTCAATCGCTCCAGTGATACTTTAGTGTTCAACATTCCTCCCAGTGAAACTAAAGGCACAGTGAAAATGTGTGTTGTTACCCCTGACGATCGTTGTCATGGTAACGGCATCATCACTTACAGCTCCCAGCCCAGAAGCACAGGAGTACAGCCTAGAAACAGCTGGAGAAGGTAAGACCGTTTCAGATCATATTAACACAAAATTTTACAAGAATGCTTTTTACAGTATATAGAAATGAAAAAGATTTGCAAATGAATGCTCTCTCCAAGCAGCAATAAATGAAAGCAGAAGTGAGAGTTGCAGTTTACACATTTGGCCTTGAAAATAGCCTTTAGTTTATTCTAAATAAATAAATACATACATACATACATACATACATACATACATACATACATACATAAATAATAAAAATAAATAAATAAATAAATAAACAAACAAACAAACATTGTTTTGCCTTATAGGTTTCACTTCCATTGTTTGCAGAAATGTGCTGCATTGTGTGTAATGTGCTTTGTTTGTGTATAAGAATGTGTATATTCACAAAAGTGGGCTGAATTCAGATATCAATACTCTAGTTTAATAATGTTTATGAAGTTCTTTGTAATATTTCTTCATTCAGTGGTGGAAGGAAGATCCATTTTCTGGGGACGAATATGGAATTTGTGGAGTCAGTTATTGTCCACCCTTCTAATAAAGTGCTGGAAAGCCAGTATGACGCAAGCTCAGGGGTGAGACATGTGTTTATTTCCACTACAGCATTTTCTTCTTCAAACAGCATATATTCACTCATGTAGTGAGATTGTGTTTTGAACTATTGTTCATTCAGTGACTCTGACAAACAGAGATGGACACTTATAAAGTGGATACTTATAAAGTCTTAGATTTAGCTTTAGATTTACTAAACATTCATCACAGCTTGACGTCACATTGATGAAGTAAAAAATATTAGAAAATATTAGTTTTACAGTGAGAAGGAATTTTTGAGTTCATAAAATGTATAAAATTACAATTAAAAAACATCAGCAAGATAATTAATTCTTGATTGAATTTAATATTTCACATTACTTATAGCTATTTATCATCTCTTTTTCTTTCAGGGCATTTGGTTTTATTCTCCCCGTTATGAAGGAAGTGGTCAGCTTACCTTCTCACTGAATGTTGGAAACTTGACTGTAGGCTGTGTGCACGATTTCTCCTACAAGCCTGATCCAGAATTCACTGGATTTACTACATTACAGGTGGCTCATGATCTACAGGTGAACATTCAGGTAAAAAGTGATGAAAGAACTGTTCTTCTTCTTCTTCTTATTATTATTATTATTATTATTATTATTATTCATTTTGAACGTCTCTTACTCAGAAAAAAACGCAGATATGTTGAATTTGAGCATGAGGGAGGTCACTGTAATAGGAGATCAGATGTATCAGTGTGTTTTGGAGAGGATTGAGTTCAATGCCATCATCTGTATTATTAAAGGACAGTCAGGAGTCGACTCCATCAATGTAAGTTTGTTTTAGATCACTTTAATTCTTAGGTAAATCTATAGATATGGAAGGCCATATTTTAACTTGATAGTTCCTTTTAAGAATTTTCAGACATATAACTCTTACTCGTCTTTTGTCATTTCAGATTACGATTGGGAAGTATGCTGTCATGATGGGGAGTGCGAAATTCTGCCTTAATCCACATAATACATTCAGCGAAGTATGAAGGAGCAATGAAAACACTTACTGCAAAATATATATATATGTATGTTCTATGTGCCCTGTGCCTCAGTGCCCAAAATTCCTTACTTCTCTAAAGAATTATAGATTTGAGCATTGTGGATGTCCATTACTATCCTTCTTTTAATTAATGTTTTAGTTTTAATTACCACAGTTATGTTGTGTTATTGGGCTTTAATTACTGAAGAACCAATGTATACAAGTATTGTCTTATTAGAAGACATTATTATTTTTAATGGATTTGTCTCATCAAACTGTAAAACTATATGAATGCATGTGATATTTTCTAATACATTTCTGAAAATAATTGTATTTTATAATATTTCTATTCATCATATTGATTTACATCATAGCCACAAGGCTTTCCAATGACATTTTAAGCCTATTTTCTAGATATATTGTATGTCTGCATCAAGTAAATTAATTTAATAAATTAATATAATGTCAGATCAATCCAGCAGGTGGCGTAATATACCTTTTCAATATAGACTGTATAAACAATTTAATGAAAAGTTTCTACATATTGTAGGACTGTAGGACTTGGAGAAGAATGTCGCATATTGATCATAAGCAATTAAGTTTCATTATCTAAATATCTGCTATTAACCAAATGTTATTACTGCATAGTGCATATGCTTACTGAAATCATTCCAAAGAAATAAAAATCCCTGAAAAACGACTGATTTAAATTATAGCCACACATTTTGTAAACACAGATGCATAAAAACAGAAACATTCCACAGCCAAATACATATTTCAAAATGCAATAGCACCAAATGTAAGACCAATTCAAACAATTAAAGTGATATGTCCAAAACGTATTCCTGCAAATTAAATGTATGTTATTCCATCATCTGTGAAGTGCATATTTTAGCATGCATATGGCAAGTTTTGTCAATTTTGTAATAAAAATAAAAAATATTTTTAAAATTAAATTGAATGAGTTGTTTTTGACTAATTGTTAATTATTCCACTGGTTAGTTAACTATTCAGCTTTTTTTAATTATTTAAAATTCTTAGTTGTAAAATACTTTAAAGCTGTTTGTGTTACAGTAAAGCAGTCTATTATATACAGTGCTTTATGATTGCTGGTCTTCCAGCTTTTATATTTTTTGTGTTTATTTTGTTATTGAGAGGAAATATTGCAGGGTAACACTTTGAGGGTCCATTTGAGTATTAATAGACTGTCTGCTTAATATCTGTTGACATTGACATTCAACAGACATTTAACTGACTATAAGAAACTTTGCAAGTACATGTCAACTAACCCCAACCCTAACCCCAACCCTAATCCCAACCTAACAGTCTACTAATAATCTAATGAGAATCAGTTGCAATGTCACTTAAATTCAACAAACGGACCATCAAAATAAAGTGTGACCGATTGCAGCACATATTAGCTCATTCATCGAAACAAAGCTTCACGGCAGTGTGAACATTATTTGGATGTTTGCTAATAGGAAAGCATTGCTTGGGTGTATCAAATTTCTTTTCACCCATATGACAGAACCTAGCTGTGGGGATATTAGGGCATTTATACACATTACATCACTTTTTGATTGTAGCTCTGTAAAACAGTCTTTCACTACAGTGGTTAAAGCTTTATTTGCACCCGGCCCTATCCTAATACCTACACTTGCGGTCTCTGCACCTGACAACTTGTTTACTGACACAGTATATTTCCTGTTTTGGGTTGTGTACTGTAAGTGTGAAGACTACATGTGTGTGCAACTTTTGATTAACCGAACGGACATACAACAGTGTTTTATCAGAGCTTTAATTACACACTTTGTACATTTAACACTTCACTTTAAAATAAACCTCACACTTTTTGTACAACAGGCCTATTTCTTAAATATGGCAATCGAGACCAGAAAAGGGAAGTGTTGTTTCCGGTTGCCCTCCCACTGCTATGATTGTCATTCATTATAATAGACTGAACAGTTTAGTTTCCTATCAGTCATTGTTTCATTATTATATCGTAACGGTCATTTTAACCACTATCCAGTGAGCATACTGTGTGTTTTAGTAATCTAATTCCATAAATAAAAATAATTAAACACTTGATGACTTTATCCACGCATGTAATACATAAAGAAAACATAGGGTGTAATAAACTAATTCAGTATCTTAATGCTGTCTTACTTGGATTACTAAGTTAAACTAAATGTTTTTTCAGTAGATGGCAGCACTTTCCTACCAAATCACAGCACATTGTTATATATTTTAATTGAGATATTCTTTAAAATGACTTGATGTTCTTAATCTTAATCATTTTGTAAAAAATATTTAAACTAAAACAATAATGTGAGTAATAATAAAATACAGGGCACCACGGTGGTGTAGTGGGTAGCACGATCGCCTCACAGCAAGAAGGTCGCTGGTTCGAGCCTAAGCTGGGTCAGTTGGCATTTCTGTGTGGAGTTTGCATGTTCTCCCCGTGGTTGCGTGGGTTTCCTCCGGGTGCTCCGGTTTCCCCTAAAAGTCCAAAGACATGCGGTATACAGTAGGTGAACTGGGTGAGCTAAATTGTCCGTAGTGTTTGTGTGTGAATGACTGTGTATGGATGTTTCACAGCGATGGGTTGCAGCTGGAAGGGCATCCGCTGCGTAAAACACACAATTCTAAGCACAGGTGTGAACAGGGTGTAAAACATTTTGAGTTTGTCCACTCTCGACCACAATCAGAGGTACTCGAAAATGCATTCAATTTAATTACTTTCAGTGTTCAATAATATTTGTTAATATATTTTTAAAGTAATTGTATTAAAACAAAAACATTTATGCCTGTTGAAACTGCAAAACAAAATAAAGTTGATCATCTATGATTGTCTATAATTTCATTAGTTAATGCATAAAGTAGCCTACTCATTAAAGGGTACCAAGGGTACCAAAAGGCGGAGCTAGACGCGCAGCTGAACACTATTGGTTTACAGAGATACGTCATTTGCTCGCGCAACAAGCCAGAATGAAAACAAAGGACCCGCCATGTTTAATACACAGCCGAGAGACAATCCACCGAAATAATATAAACATATACTAACGAGCCATGGTCGACCTGAGCTCAAACAAACCTTGTCGACGTCTTGAACAGCCACAAAGCTGAGAAGAAGAGCAGATTCTCCCCTGTGCCTGGTAGTTTTTACGAGCCCGTCTAAAGCGCGAGTGGTTTCGCTTTCTCACTTGCGCCTAGTGCACGTCAATATTTGAAATGTTTCAACATGAAGAAACTGCTGGACTTACTTGGACTATTATGAACTCGGAATGATGAAATTACTCTCTAACGAGAGGTTACATGTGCTGGTGAAGATTAAAGATACAGATGAGAGGTTTGCACTGACGGGGGGCTATATTTTGTATTGTTTTTGAACCTAAATAAGGCATAAATGTCTGCTGTGAGTAGTTTTTCTGTAATTGGTAACATCGGAGACAGTAAGGGGCTGTATGTGTTCATATATGCTGCATTTATTTATTTATTTTACATAATCACAGACAGTAGGCTATTTCGCATCATTGATCTAGCTATAATCAGATCATGTTCATAGAGAGGTTATTAATGAACATTTATACACCAGTGTTTATGTGTATAACAAAGCCTCTGTTTTGTGAGAAGTGCTTCTCGTATGATTTGTGAACGACCCATAAAGCTTTACTGTAGACATTTGGAGCGAAAATGACTTCGACTGAAACTTTCTGTCGTACACCACGCCCACCAAAAGAGTACCCTTTTGCAGTGGAAACGCAAGCCTGATAAAGGTGGCCCGTACCGACCCGTACCGTACCGTCCTGTACCACTCAGTGGAATTGGGCCAAAAGCGTCTTTATTTGACCTGGTACTTTTAATACGATTTTTTTATTATTATTTAGGTAAATTATTAATATTGTGCTACATTTCACATTAAACATAAGAGAAAGCCAACACCTATCCACAGACCCTCCCTCGCCAGAGAAGTGGTTGAAAGTGGACAAAAGAAACACATTGAAATGCCAGGTGTGTCCGGTAAAGTGTCTATTTTGTCCATTTGTCATCGGATTGACAAAAACACATCATAAAATAAGGTATGAACGGGGCCTTAGAAGTGCTTTTTACTCAGTTTAATTTTTACTCAGTAGTATTTAGAACAGATACTTTTATTTTACCTGCACTATACTGTATGTTTTGAAAAGTTATGGTACTTTTACCTAAGCATGATTTTTCAATACTCTTTCCACCATTGATGTAAATGAATGAGTGAAGATTCACATAAATGAGATTTTATAAATGTGCAGGACTGTGTTCCTCCAGATCTCCAGTGTTCAATCGCTCCAGTGATGCTTTAGTGTTCAACATTCCTCCCAGTGAAACTAAAGGAACAGCGAGAATGTGTGTTGTTACCCCTGACAACCGTTGTTATGGTAAAAGTATCATCATTTACAGTTCCCAGCCTAAATGCACAGGAGTACAGCCTAGAAACAGCTGGAGAAGGTAAGATCATTTCAGATTATATTAACACAAATTTGACAAGAATACTTTTTATAATGAAAAAGGCCAGATTTGCAAATGAATGATCTCTACATATGCAAGAAGCAATAAATGAGAAATGATATTATTTTAGGTTTCGTCTTATTTCTGGGAACTCTAGTTTACACATTTGGCCTTAAAAATAGCCTTTAGTTTGTTTGTTTTTGACTCAACCTGCTTATTGCCATCTGGGTTTCAATTACAATGTGCTGCATTTTGCATTTCGTTGTTTATGTAGCCTAGAAACACTTTGCTTTTTAGAGCAGTTTAGATTTTTTTATTGACAACATGTTAAGTGTATTAGATTTTCGTTTATATCCCCTAATCCTAATACATTTTTAAGAAAACCTCTTTATATTTATTTTGTTTTTGTAATTTTGTATTAAATTGTTGGCCAGGTGGCTCAGTGGTTAGCACTGTCGTTGTCCCGTTTTCACATGGGTTTCCTCCGGATGCTCCAGTTTCCTCCACAGTCCAAAGACATGCAGCACAGGAGAACTGGATTAACTAAATTAGTTGTAGTGTATGAGTGTGTGTGTGAATGTGAGAGTGTATGGGTGTTTCCCTGTACTGGGTTGTGGCTGGAAGGGCATCCGCTACGTAAAACATATGCTGGAATAGTTGGTGGTTCCATCCGACCTCTGATAAATAAGGGACTAAGTAGAAGGAAAATGAATGAATGAATGAAATTTTGATGAAACTTCTATATCTGTCTATCAGTGGTGGACGGAAGATTCATGTTCAGGGGACCAATATGGAATATGTGGAGTCAGTTAACGTTCGCCCTTCTAATAAAGTGCTGAAAACCAAATACAACACAAGCGCAGAGGTAAGATGTATAATATTTGTGCAGTAGGCTGAGAAATTTGTGTTAACCTCAAACAGGAAATGACCTACATGTAGTGCATAAGTTCTCATTTGGCAGATGCATCCTGATACGCTCATAATACTGGCAAATGCGGACTATGCTTCTTGCATGAGTCACATATTACCTTTTGGTTTTGACACTTTTATTTTACAGCTAGGGCAGCACAGTGGTGTATTGGGTAGCACGATCGCCTCGCAGCAAGAAGGTTACTGGTTTGAGCCTCGTTTGCATGTTTTCCACGTGGTTGCATGGGTTTCCTTTGGGTGCTCTGGGTTTCCCCACAAGTCCAAAGATATGTGGTATAGGTGAATTGGGTAGGCTAAATTGTCCGTAGTGTTTGTGTGTGAAAGAGTGTGTACGGATGTTTCCCAGAGATGGGTTGCAGCTGGAAAGGGCATCCGCTGCGTAAAACATGGATAAGTTCTGGATAAGTTCTGACCCCAGATTAATAAAGGGACTAAGCCGAAAAGAAAATGAATGAATTTTACAGCTAGCTCTGTTCCTTTTTCTTTGAAAAAGTTTTAAATATATATTTTGTTTCTTACCTTGCTTTGCCTCAGTGTTGCCAGATGTACGATAATCATTGTATTTGTTCGATCATTTCGACCTCTGTACGATATACGATCAATACTGAGAAAAATCCTATAATGTATGATAATTTCAGAATTTGATGGCATTTAAAATCAATTTCATTGTAATCTTAGCGCTTCTATACTTATAGATCTACAGTAGCAGCATCTTTTCTCTACTGTCTGTGAGGAGAATGTGGAGTTACGCACGTTTTCTATCTCAGCTTACTTCTCAGCCAATCAAAATTGAGAATGCTCTCTCTCACGAGTTAACATTCCTGCTGCGTGTGGACGTACTTAGGTCAGAAGTTTTAAGGTTGAGGTCGATCTTTTAAGCAATAAAGTTTAAAAACAAATTGAGCTGAAAAGGAAGGTGAGAAGGACAGGGGAGTTTTCCCTTGATGTTCTTGTTTTTCCCTATTGAAATGCGTCATGTGAACGTGTTTTTTTCCAAATTTAATCTCATCAAAAGAAAGCATGCACACCTGTTAAGCATTCAGCAATATTTTGTGGTCCATGACGGCATCCAATTTGTACTGCAAAATTAATCCCTCAACATCTGGCAACATGCAGGTAGGTATTTCGGTGACAGCGACTCAGAAGTGGAGTTTAAACCTTCCATGTACAGCTATTTATTATTATTATTATTATTTTTATAATAATAAAAGAATATTATTCTTAGAATATTATTCTAAGTAGTTTGATTTTTAGAGTGTTGTTTTCATTTACCACAGTTACAGATTATCATTACCTCTTCATTACACTTTGTGTTTTTTGTTGTTGTGTTTTACTCTATGTAAAACTGCTGTGTTTGGTGTGTCCTATCATATTAGTTCCCTAAATTCTGATTTGTCTTCTCTTTGTAAAATAAAGGTTGCATTTAATTATTTATTTATTTAATTCCCAATTACTGACATTGTGGATTTCACACTTATTAAAATCCTACTTTCCTTATCTCAGGCAGTGTGGATTCATTCCCCCCGTTATGATGGCAGTGGACAATTAAGCTTGTCGTTAAATGTTGGAAACTCCACAGTGGACTGTGAGCAATATATCTCATACCATCCTGATCCAAAGTTCACTGAATTTTCCACATTTCAGGTGGCTGATGATCTACTAGTGTACATTCAGGTAAAGAGTGATCAGACTGACTGTTTAAATGTGTACTAATTAACAAAAAACGCAGTGCTAGAATATAATATATAATATAATGTGCACAGATGATAGTAACTGTCCCTTCGACTTTCTCAGAAAAAGACAGATGAGTTGAATTTGAGTATGAGTGAGGTGAATGTGACGGGTCAACGGGGAGATCGGGAGTATGAGTGTGTTTTGGAGAGGATTGAATCCAATGCTATTATTTGTAAAATAAAAGGAGAAAGAGGAGCCGTCCCAGCAGTGGATTCACTCAATGTAAGTATGTTTTAACTGTTTTCTTGCATTCAGTAACTAAAATCTTATAACTCAATAGATTATGTTCTTGGGTATTGGATAGGTCACAGTTGGGACTGTCACTGGTTTGGTGTCTAATTTCATGTTTAAACTGCTAGTTTGCTAGATATTTTATTTTCCAAATCTGAAGAAAACTATTTGTTGCCACTTGATATGACAATAAATATCACATTATGACTAAAATTATGTCACAGAATAACAATAAATGTCACATAAAATGAATTCAATGAATACTGGTAACATCTAACACAAATTAAAGCACATATATATATATCAGCATCTGATGTGCTCACTAGTTTAAGCTGTTTTTTTTAGCCACCACGTTGCAGAAAAAGAAACTAATTCTAAAATAAAAACGTAGTTATCATTGCAGATGGTCAAAAAGGATGACAAAAACTCCTTTAATATGAAAACGATACCTTTTATCAAGAGTTGCTGTATCACGTGTAGTTAGGACATGGGTGTAATTCGTGATCAAGTGTACTGTGTGTATAGGGAGCAGAAATACTGAACACACATTTTACAAGATAATATATTTGTCAATGTCTCAGGGCCTTTTCAGTCATCTCTCCTTATTCTCACCATGTGACCAGAGAAATCTGGCTCCTGTTGAAATACGGGGAATTTTTTGGGGTCCTTTCTAGAACTCGTAACTAGGCTACGTAACAACACTTGGTCAGGATCCCTTCTTGTCACTCTTCGACACTATACATGTTGACAAAATAATTTGTAGTTTATAAAATCATGCAAACTGTTTAATAGGAGGGGTCCACCTGCTTATCGTATGCCAGAGGGGTACACAGAGCATCACAAAATGAATCAAAGAGGCTCTGACTGAGCATCAACATGTGATGAGTCGGGAATGAGAAAATGTTAGTAGCTACAATGTGGAAGTTTTGTATGTGAACAGCTCCGAGTGCAGTTACATTTTGTCCTTCTGAACATTTTGCCAACTGAACTCAAACATACATTTTTCGTATGTTTCTGCTGTTCCAATCAACATGGTGATTTACTTATAAATACATCTGCTCTAATTGATTCTGCTAATGTCACCCAACAAAACTGTTGGATTAAACTGCTTCAAATGCTCTTAAGGTTAATGTAAATTGTCAACATTGAGAGTTTGAGTTACTTGATGAACAGAACATTTTGTTTTTTGCTTTTTCAGATCAGCGTTGGGAATTCTTTTGTTCTCAAGATGGGAGAAAATACAAAAAATTTCTGCCTCAGACATCAGAACCCATCTGATCAAGTTTGAAGCAGCAAAAGGAAACACCCAACTCTTGACACCCAACTCCCACAGCAGAAATTTTAAAGAAAAAAGGCTTGAAAATCACGCTTAGCTTATATTATATAGTAGGCTTTTATATGTATTATATGTATTGTCATGCCACTAAGCAAGTGTTATTCTAAGATGTTGAATTTGTTCTTTTTTTGTACCTTTTTTTTATCACTATTACTTAGTTTTAACACAATTAAGACAAATTTATGCAATCTCTTTTTCCTGTTCTTATATCTTACTTATAAATAAACATTAAAATGTCAAATTGCACTCTGGTCTTTACTTAAACAAGCACAGTAAAAGCACACTATTTCAGTTAAAACACTTGCTGTCTCTTGAATTCGACAGTGTAAACTTTAACATCCAACTCTCGTGCAGTTATCCAGCCTAATTCTTTTCCACAGATTATCAGTTCAATAATTATTACACCTAGTTATTGACTAATAAATTATGGCTAATAAAAAAAACTAAAAAAACTACTAAGATGTACTGTAAGCTAGGGCTCAAGGGCCATTTTTGTGTATCAAGTAGCTCTTCAATTTTTTGGTTACATTAGAGTAAAGAATGATATATATGTATATGTGTTGTACATTTAATAGAATAAATATATATATTTGGGCTTAAATAAACACTTTATCTCTGGTATATATAATTCAATACCTTAAAGATAAAGGCTTTCCAAAGCTATTTAAATATAACATATAACACCTCCGGCAAAATTTTAATCAAACACAAAATGCTTGCCACTTTTTTTGCCACACCCATATACTGTAGTATTTCCTGTGCACACTGCGGTTAAAACATTCTCACTTACCATAACAAGAAGCAGTTGCTGTGCAGACTTGTAATATTTACTGTGACCACTATTTCGATATATTTTAAAAGTATAATATACAGAAAAGTGCCAAATCAGATGAAAAAACTACAAAAAAGCCTACCACCAAAATATACGGTTTGCTACTTTTTAATTAAATTTAATACAATTTCAATTAAATACTAAAAATTCACATACACTTGATGGATAATGAAAGAAAACAAATGAGAATGATTGCCAAAACTCAATCTCTATCTAACTACAAGACTTCCCATGGTTCACCTGTTATTAGACTTTATTTATCTATTTCCTATAATGAAATAATAAGTTTTTCAAAGGATAATTCTGGTAGAAAATCATAATTATTGCACTCATAAGCTCAGAAATACTCAGAGATACATGAGACTAAGTTAAATGATTTGAAATTATATTTTATGTTATTAGTTTAGCTAGTTTGACCACAGCGTTAGAAACTACATTTTATCTATAGGTTTAAATCCTCCGCCCTCATCTCACCACACATCACTTCATTTGCAGACGCATCTGAGTGAATTTGATCACTAAGACAAGATCTCATCAATTACTCCAACAGAACAACCTAGCTGCATGTTCAGATATTCAAAAATGAGAGGATACTTACTTGGAATACTTGTGCTTTTGAAACATTGCATCTGCAACGATGTGCACGACTTTAATGAAGATATCAATGACTTTATAATCGGTAACGGTAAGTTGTTTGTTCTTACTGGCCATCAGCTGCAACAGATGAAACACAATCTTGTTTTAGAGGATAGCAAAGAAGTCACTAATACTAATCCAAACAGAGTCACCCTTTTGGTGCCTTTTGACGACAACGACACCCTGATAACATGCGGGACTTTGAAAGATGGATACTGTGAAATTATTGATATAAATAACATTACAAAGAGTATTCACTACGAAAGTGGCAAATCAATAGGACTTGAACAGATTGAGAAATCTGTAGCGTTCATAGCAGGTTCAAGCAGCAGTCGATACCTTTTGGTCGGGAAAAACAACAACATTGCAAGACCTCAAGATTCCCCGTATCCTGTTGCTACCTTGTTGAACACTTTACAGACTCAGGCTGGTGGAATTTTCTCTAATAATGAGGAAGGATCGACACCCTCCATACAGACAACTGCAACAGAAGTGGAGTTTGTTGATGGATTCCAGAGAGCTTCGTCCTCAGATTTGTATTTATTTACTAACACAAAGACTGACTCTGAGAGAAAAGTTCATGTTCTGTGGATGGACAGCTCTAAAAGAACAAAGAGTGAAATCTTCAGATCTCTTCAGTCTGCAGTGATAAAGTGCTGCAGTGATAAAACTCGTCCAGTGTTGGTCTCCTCTGCTGTTATTCCCTCAGAGAAGGATGTTATTTGGGCAGGAGTGTTCAGTGCACAGGATCAGCAGGACCCGGAGAACACCGCGCTGGCTCTCTACGACATCAGCCGCATTCAAGGCAGAATCAAAGAGTTCTGCACTCAGGGAGAACAAACATGTGGTTCTGAGGTTGGAAATTGAGTCACAGATATCTTTTTCATGATAAAACTTATTTTTACTGTTCACTAAAGTCACAAAAATTGTTTTAGAATGGTAGTGAACTTCAGCCGCTCTCTGTGGTCATCAAGTCCAGCTCATTGTCCTCAGTAGAAGCAGTTAGAAGTGGATCCTGGATTGTGCTGTTCATGGGAACCAGTGATGGTCAACTGATAAAGGTCTGTCTCATATCTTTTATTTCTCTACTTTCTTAATAACAATCCTCTCAAGTAAGAAAAGAGGCTGTAACACTAATCGTACCAACTCCACTGCTGCATTTACACTGTGGCAAGACACAAATTTCATTGTTAGAAACATAGTTCAGTAATTTGGTGTTTCCCAATTTCATCGTTTCAATGAACATCCGCAAACTGCATTGCAAACTTATGCGGTTGCAAGTTTTCCTCTAGAGCTTTAGTTAGAAGCATAGTTCATGGTTGTGTTCTGAGTTATCCACCCCTGCCCTATTCATTTCGAACATTCCAACATCTACTTTGAATGATAAAAAAGCTTATCTCTCTCTCATATGTAATTTGCATTTAAAGTTATTTTTTACAGTTGTTTTAACTATCTTCAGATTTAACAACTGCGCTTCCTTCATAGTGCACTTTAAACATTTTATGCCATTATGAACAGTCATGGCTCATGACGAAAGCTACAGGCGGCCTATGATTTAGAAGTACAAATCTTCGTTAAAAAGCTTGTGAAACTAAAAAATACAGGATATGTTAAAATGGTTTTCATTTATAGCAGTCTATTTAAATGTATCTCTGCTGTATATGACATATAGGCTACAATATTTCTTCAGAGGTTTGAGTGTGTCAAAGTTGTAAAAGTTTTTTTTATTCATTCATTTTCCTTCGGCTTAGTCCCTTTATTCATAAAGGATCGCCACAGCAGAATGAACCACCAACTTATCCAACATATATTTTACACAGCGGATGCTCTTCCAGCTGCAACCCAGTACTGGCAAACATCGATACACACTCAATCGCACACATACCCTACGGCCAATTTAGTTTATTAAATTCACCAATATGTCTTTGGACTGTGGTGGAAACCGGAGCATCCTGAGGAAGCCCACGCCAACACGGGGAGACCATGCAAAATCCACAAAGAAATGCCAAATGGCCCAACCAGGACTTATACCAGCGACCTTCTTGCTGTGAAGCAACAGTGCTAACCACTGTGTCGCCCTAGTAGACTTTCCAGTAAAACAAAATTTAAAAAATAGAAAATGTAATAACTATAATAATAATAATTTCTGAATCCAAATGTGATAGGTCAAAAATAATTAAAAGTTATTGAAAAACATTATTAGACCATATATATGATTTATATGAAATTGCCTATGTGATAGATATTGTAATGGGTTTTATTTTTTGGAATAGAATATGTAATACTGTATTCTCGATAATGCTTGTAAAAGAAATAAAAATCTGTATATGTATATATATAAAAATCTGTAATGCTTTTAAAGGCATGGAGTAAAAATCTTTTAAGAGAAAATTCGGATACAATTATTATTTTATTTTTTGTACAGTTTATATTGTTTACACGCACACACATACAATTTCTTTTTTAAAATCCAGTATGAATTTTTTTTTTTTTACTGTTTTTTATTAGAACATAACACAAAATCAGAGATACAGCAGAAATAGTCAGTAAGGATTCAGATGGATACTTAAAAGATTAGAGAGAAAGAAAAAAAAACATTTGCAGTTTTATTTTAAAACAATATTAATTGTGTTGAAGTTATATATAAAAATATATTAAAATAAATTAATTAAATAAAAAAATAATAACAATAAAAATAAATAAATAAAATAAAGGGGGGGTGTAGGCAATTGGGAAATACATACGTTTTATGTTTATCGTGTATGTAATGTAGCTGTTAATTAAATCTATGTTTTATGTTTAAAGTTAGTCATGTATAATTGTTAGAATTGGGTTCCATCTTGCTCCAAATATATTCATCTGGAGTCTATGGCAGTCCATTTCGTAAATTTCTCAAATTTTTTTGATCCATTGTTCATACGTAGGTGGGTCTGATCTGAGCCAGTTAGACGTAATACATTTTAGTGCAGCAGAGATAACTATCATGGGGTTCAAATGATGGATATGTGACAGAGTAGCTATGGTTTTGGGAAACACTTGACACTACATCGTTCATTTCCCAAACAATGGCTCATACTATGGTAGTTCAGCCGCGAGTTAAGTCGTTGTTTGGAATCCCTGGTCACCAGATTTCCTACAAATAAGAAATTAGACTACATAGAATCATTTATTTTATTCTTTTAAGCAGCACACACACGTCATTGACTGTTTTTTTTGTTTTTGGCAAATAATTTATTTAGGATAGTATTAGTCATACTGTATAAAGCACTTTGCTCAAATAATACTGCAAGTAAGAGAAAATCCATGAGTGTGCATTATGTGCTTTGATTGAATGATGTGAGGCAAGACTTCAGTTCAGAAGAAAAGCATTTATCTAAATGACTAAAAGAGAGGCAGAAAGGAAGATATTGGGTGTAAATAGGACCAATACTTGGCTTGCTCGACTAAAAACATTTTTCTAGGGTAATATAGTTAACACACTTTACTTTTGTGTTACTTTTTCGTTTACTTTGTTCAAACTTGCCATTTCATTCAGTGTAAGTGTGATGTTAATTTGCCAGTTTTTCCAAATACGCCAATGTTGTGCATTTCAATATGTCGAATGGTTCGACTGTTCTCAGATATTCAGATCTGATTCGGCGACTTGAATAAAACATCACAAAATGGTTTGGATAATGATGTTATTTGTGTTTGTAGCTTATGTTGGATGAGAATTACAGACCAGGCTGTCCGATAGTGTTGTACAAATCTGACGATGAACGAGCAGTGTTTCCCAGAATGCACTTTGATCCAGTAGATTTCAAACACATCTACATCGCTCTGAGGAAACAGGTGAGCTTTAATTTACGGTACAATATAAAGTGGAACTCATGTAACTTTTGAAATTTGTAGTTTGAACATGCTCACAGATACTGACAGTGTAAACGTATTTAAATAACGGCAACATTTTAAGTTTGATATCATTCTTTAGATCGTTATCAAGCTCTCTATTTTTTCTGAATTAAAAAAATCATGTGAACGCAAAAAGTGGATGTTTTTCTGCTCATGATTATGATGATACAGATAAGAAGAGTTCCTGTGGTTAACTGTGCTAAATATAGAATTCTGCAAGACTGCAGATCTGCTCTTGACCCTCTCTGTGGCTGGTGTGTGAACACACATAGGTAAAATTTATATCTGTTAAACATTAAGAATGATTAATGTGCAGAAATGAACATGCTAACTATTTTTTACTATCTACTCAATATGTTATACTAGGTTCCATCCTGTTTTTTAAAGCAGCTATTTATTGTAAAAAGTAGTTGTAAACACTAAATGATATTCTGTATTTCTGCTTGTCTAGATGCTCCACCCTAGATGAATGCTCAAAATCTTTATGGATGTCCAGCCCAAAAGACTCTTTAAAGGAATTACTAGTTTCTTTTCAGCTTTTTGCAGAGAAATCTTCCAGAAAGGTATTATATTTGTTTGAAATGTAACTATTTTTCATAGTTCAATTTGCAAACATTTAAAACATATCAATAATGTATTTTGACCAACTATTGCCCTATGCTTTACAGATTACTCTCCATCTTGCTTTAAGTCTGGAGAGCACAGGAAATCCTGCCTTCTCATGTGTCTTTAGCAATGGAAGTGTGAACCTGTGTGACGGGTCTGATCTCACTGCAGTTTTCCCTAAATGCTCTTGTACATTTTCAGAGCAGCTCCTAGATAGTGGAGGTTGGTTCTCTGGCAGATCATTTCATTGGTGTAGCTTTTGCTTATTTGCATTCAAAGTGTACACGTAAAAATCACACTTAAAGTTCAAAAGTATTTATTTAAAATACTCATATTGCATATTTATATATTAATAGAATAGAGCAATATATATATATATATATATATATATATATATATATATATATATATA
>CAIGQQ010033859.1:2119741-2156684 GCA_903798035.1 Danio albolineatus
ATATATATATATATATATATATATATATATATATATATATATATATAGAACAGTTAAAGTCATCATGAAAAAATAATGTACTCTTCTTTTTTATATATATGTATATAATAGTGCTTGTCACAGGAATGCCTTTAGGGTGAGGCAATCTGTCCTTTAGGGTGGGCCTATAAGTATGTCTTGTTTCTGCTGTGCCTTTGCAGGAGGTAGTGGTTTGAGCAAATTTGATACGATTCTTTCTCATCATCATTTATCATCTGAAAATATTTTGCTCCAGAGGGTGCCAACAGTCATTCAGGTGGACAGTAACCCTCCACAACTGAGGGCAAACTGGCATTCAAATCTTTCTTGATTTTGTCAGCAATGTCCCATTTCAGTCATATTTATGTCATGAAGGGTATAAAGAACAAGCTGAACTTTCATTTGATGCCAACTTTAAATACACTTTTAAAAGTGCAGTTTGTAATAATGAAAACATTGTTTGTTTTATATAAGCACATTTTAAATTATTGTATTAATAATATTGTTTCAACTACACTTATTTTAATGTGTTGACCAAAATACTAAAGTGCTTAAGTAAAATATACAGCATATAGGCCAAAGATTTAAAAGACATACATTATATATTTACAATGATTTGCATTAGTTTTAATCAAGTTAAAATATGACACAGTTTGGAATAGGGCTGCACAATATATCTTTTTAGCATCGATATTGCAATGAGATCATTCGCAATATAGTCACATCGCGAGTATATGCATTATTGAGTCTAGATAATTATATAATATAATAAATTATATATTTCCCAGAGATGGGTTGCGGCTGGAAGGGCATCCGCTGCGTAAAACAAATGCTGGATAAGTTGGCGGTTTATTCCGCTGTGGTGACCCCGGATTAATAAAGGGACTAAGCCGAAAAGAAAATGAATGAATGAATGAATAAATTATATAATATAATAGAATAATTTAAGTGTTTTTGAGGCCTGTGACTGTGTGAGGGATTTAAAAGCATTCAGGCCTAAGAAATTGTACCGAATTGAATTTTTTATGAAATGAAGACTCCTCAACTCCTCGGAAAACAATTAAATACTGTTTATTAAACTTCTATCGTTTTCTTTATTTAATTTATGTGCTTGTAAGTTGTTTCTCATATTTTATGTATATGCATAAAAGAATCATCCCAACAGAATCATCCCAATCAATCTAAAAGGATAATTTTTTCCAAGTAGTTATTCAACACATCTAGTTAAATTAATAAAATAATAAATATTAATATTGCCGAATAAAAAATAACGCAATGTTAGATTTTTCCAATGTCGTGCAGACTTGGTTTGATATGATCAATTTAATATGCATTTTTTTACCCTTGATGTTTTTGACTACACCATGTGTGTGTCTGTATGGCAGAGAGGAAATTAAGTTGTTTTTATCTCAGTAACCACAGAGCAACCGTACATGCTGTCGATTTCACTTCTTACTATTTTAATTTGCTCTCTCAGCAATCAAGACTAAATCTCTTGACTAGCTGAAACTGCATGTACATTTAATAATTAAGCATCTCAAATGCAGAGAAAATTACTATATATTTCCTAAAAAATACACCTGATAAACCTGATAAATTCAAACCAAAACAATCGATATAAATGACAAGGAACATTTGCTGCTTTGTATAAAATTGTCTCCCAAATGTATTTTTTAAGAAAGTCATTGTAATGACTTTTCTATCATCTATCCAGGATTAAATGTCTCAGCTTTAGTTAATATTGAGGATCAGAGGATCGTGCAGATGCTGACACTGACAAACTGCTTGAAAATCACAGATAATTCACCAAGTCCTCCTTATACACAGTAAGAACTTTATAAAAATGTCTTTAAAAATAGCACAATGTATTTAATGTATTTCAGGTGTATAATTTTAAAGTCACATTGTAACATTAAATAAACACAGGTGTGTGCAGTGTATCTCATCTGGGTGTCACTGGTCCTCTACAACCAGAAGATGTGATTGGTCAGATGGACTTGGACCACAATTACACATCTGGGTGAGACAATGTATAATCTAAAATATATGGGAAAATGTTTGATATTCATGCAGAGTCAAGATTAATCTAATTTATTGTTGAAAACTGAAATATGAACACACAGACTGAAGCAAATGCTTCTATTCTTTAGGATGCATGTAAGGATGTACTCTCCATGTATGAAGTAAGTGTCTCAGGCCCAAAGAGAAAATAAAATATCTTGTAGAGGAGCTCAATAAAATGTTCAAACACCTTGCATATCATAAAACATGCTTTTGTTGTCTTATAGGAGCCAGAGATTCTCTATTTACATCCCCACACAGTGTCTTTTCATGGCAGAAACGATGTTTTACTAAGAGGAAGAAACCTGGACTCTGTCACCAAAATCCGTATTCAGGGGGATCAGAACTGTATTCCTAAAGAGTGAGACTGTGTGTCTGTGTTTACTAATGTTTAACAAATGAACATGTGTATAATAGAACAAATTATGAAAATGAATGTGTGCATGTGTGGGTGTGTAATCTGTTGAGTAAATTAGTAAAAGCCAACACTGATTCTTTTGCCACAGTGTCAATAGAGGGTTAATGTACTTTAGTTCTGTTGTATCTTACTGTTCATGTGCATGAATGTTTCCCTCCAGATCTCCAGTGTTCATTTACTCCAATGATACTTTAGTGTTCAACATTCCTCCCAGTGAAACTAAAGGAACAGCGAAAATGTGTGTTGTTACACCTGATGACCGTTGTCATGGTAACAGCGTCATCACTTACAAGTCCCTGCCAACCTGCACAGAAATACAGCCTAAATACACCTGGTACAGGTAAGATCATTTTAGACCACAGTCAGAGCCTTTTATCCGCAACAGCAAACATATTTTGAATTATCTGTGTAGGGTAAAAACAAAACAAAATCACAAAAACAAAAAAGGAAGAAAACAGCAATTGAATTTGCATCAGATCTGATCATAGACGTAGATGTATGCACAAGCTCAGCAATTTGTCATATCAAGTATATTTTATAGTACTTTACACAATAAAACTAAGTAATTTTTATTCTATCCATAAGCAATTAGCTTTGCAGTATTAAAGCTGAAAGAAACAGTACAGGTAGAACTGCAGCTTTGATTGTCCACATTTTTCCGATGCCCCATGATACTTTACATGAATTAGGAGAGTCACTTCCGATAAACTGGGAACAATCAGTGAAGTTTAAAATGTAAAATGCAGTACACTCACATGCGAAAAAAATTGCAGTATTCAGTATTGCAGTGAAGACATTGCAGTTCTCTAGTTTGTTCATGCAGAGGTTCATGTGACATTAACACAAAACCAGATTTCATGCACCCAATGGATATCATGTTACACTTTCTGAACTGTTTATCCCCTATATAGTCAGGGGCGCTGCTAGGAGGGGAAAGTTAGGACGATTCTAAGGGCCCAAGCAGTTTTGGGGCCCCCAAAGATATTATATGGGGCCCTAATGACACTACCAAACGCATCCCCGCAAAGCTTGCCATAGGGCCCATGCCAGCCAGTGGCGCCCCTGTATATAGTACACTCTGTATCATTTATGTACCCTGTATAGTGTAATTTGTGCCATTAAACAAATTAAAATGATTTAAATGAAAACTGTGTGGAGTGTCACGGTGGCGCAGTGGGTAGCATGATCACCTCCGAGCAAGAAGGTCACTGGTTCGAGCCTCGGCTGGGTCAGTTGGCATTTCTGTGTGGAGTTTGCATGTTCTCTGCATGTTTGCATAGGTTTCCTCCGGGTGGTCCGGTTTCCCCCACAAGTCCAAAGACATGCACTATAGGTGAATTGATTAAGCTAAATTGGCCGTAGTGTATGAGTGTGAATGAGTGTGTGTGGATGTTTCCTAGTGATAGGTTTCAGCTGGAAGGGCTTCTGCTGCATAAAACATATGCTGGATAGGTTGGCGGTTCGTTCCGCTGTGGTGAACCCAGATTAATGAAGGGACTAAGCCAAAAAAGAAAATGAATGAATGAATGAATGAATAAATGAATGAATGAAAACTGTAACAGATTTTATGTTGGCTGTTATATATACAGCCAACATTTCGATTAAAGGTAACACTTTATTTCGATGGTCTATTTGAGTTTTAGTAGACTGTCTACTGTTGATACAGACATTTAACTGACTATAAGAAACTTTGCAAGTACATGTCAACTTACACTAACCCTACCCATAACCTCAACCCTAACCCCAACCTAACAGTCTACTTAGAATCTAATGAGAATTAGTTGACATGTAACTTAAATTCAACAAACGGACCATCAAAATAAAGTGTGACCGGATTAAATATTGTAAGGATAATTTTAAAACAAAATTTTGAAATTCATTTTCACTTTTATTTTGTTCAAATGTTGACTACTATACAGTAGTATACTATGCTGAAAATATTATTTTACACCATGTATTTTTGAGTTGTTGTTTTTTTTTATTGTCTTATTTTGTATTATTTCTTAATGCAGAGGTGGAAGAAAAATTCATGTTCATGGAAGTAACATGGAACTTGTGGAATCAATTACTTTCGAACACTTTCAGGTTCAAGCACAATACGACCCAAACTCAGGGGTGAGATTTGTTTTCATTAAATCCTAGCTAACTAGACTTTATATGACCTACTGAGTTATGAGTACATCTAGTGCATAAGTTCTAAATTGTCGTTAATTTGCTACTTTTATTGTTTAATAAACTGACTGTTGATATTTATTATTAATTCAAACTGAACCGTATTTCTTGTATTCCCGGAAAACATGTGTTATGGTCATATTTTTTTTCTCTCTAATTTTCAGAATGTGTGGTTTCTCTCCCCCCAGGATCCCAGATCTGATAGCTTGCAGGTAGGGCTGTGCAATTAATCAAAATTCAATTTCAATTTTGATTTTGGCATTTGCACAACTAGCACATGTAAAGTCATAGCTTAAAGGAATATGCCACTATTTTTGAAAAAAAAAAAAAAAAGCAAATTTTACAAGTCTCTAAGATTTAAACAGTTGACTCTTAACCATTTTTGAATCTATTCATTTGATATCTTGTTCTGGCGGGGTCACTTATAGCTTAGCTTAGCATAATTCATTAAATCAGATTAGAGCATTAGAATTTCCTTAAAAAAATTTTTTTAAAGAGTTTTAAAGAGCTTTAAATTCAAACAAGATTGGTTTCCAGCCGCCCTCTTTCCACAAGAGAGCGGAGATACAAACGCTTACAGTATGTGTCAGCAACGTTCTGTGCTAATCTGGGAGAGATTGTCACTAATGGACAAGACTTTCCCCCTCTGCTGACATATATAAAGGGAGAATGTCAATCAAAGTGTTTCTTTGTTTTTTATTAAAAAACTATTATAACAAATTATTACAAATTAACAAAAAAAATATAAAAAATAATATGAATACATTTTTACCAGAAGAACCTGGTTATAGTCACAGACTGTCAGCACACAACTGTGATAAAACGACCTCATAAAAGTACATTTTGCATAATAGATAGAATTTGAAGCACATTTTCCTTCGACTTAGTCCATTTATTCATCAGTCAATCATTAATGAACCGCCAACTTATCCAGCATAGGTTTAACACAGCAGATGCCCTTCCAGCTGCAACCCACTACTGGGAAACATCCATACACACTCATTTTCAAAAAACACTACGGCCAATTTAGTTAATTCAATTCATGAATCAAAATAATCATGATTATGATTTTTCTCTTAATCGAGCAGCTGTCCTTGGAGGTTGGAGGCTCTACTTTGTCCTGTGGAAAATTGTCTTTGAGTAGTCTAGCATTCACCGGATTCACCACATTACAGGTGGCCAATGATCTACAAGTGAACATTAAGGTGAGCTTAGTGATACAGTGAGTGTAACTAGGCATGGGACGGTATCACGGTATTGTGATTACTGCTCTAAAATATATTCTTTTTAAATGTCTGACTAAAAAACAAAACCTTTTTCCCCTTTGAACACAATATATTTTATTTTGAGAAACATTTAAAATATTTTGGGGCAGTTAACATGTCAGGCAAAATAATTCAAGTGAATCATTGACTTCTGCGGTCTTCATTTGTTTAAAAAAACACAGATTTCTTTACAAAAAAAATGTAAATAAAAAAATCTTACCCATACCTTAGGAACGGTATGGCAGAAAATTTTGGCGGTATGAAAACCTTGACTTTTCCAAACCGCAGTATACCTTGAAAATGGTTATCGTCCCATGCCTAAGTGTAACATCAGTGTACAGTCTGCACAATTTTAGCATGTGTGTTGTATTTATGCATGTCTTTACAGACCCCTGGTTACTTCTTACTGAACACTATAATGACAAGTCATCAACATGTCAAATTCACAACCTTCACAAAATCCCACATTCTCTCTTTCTCAGAAAACGGCAGATAAGTTGAATTTGAGTATGAGTGAGGTGAATGTGGAAATTCTACATGGAAATATGAAGTATCAGTGCGTTGTAGAGAGAATTGAGTCTCGTTCTGTAATCTGTACATTTAAAGGAGGATCAGAAACAGTCCCAGAAGTGGATTCACTCCAGGTAAGTCTGTTTTTAAAATAATAAAGATATTTTATTTATATATCTTTCCCTTTTAATTGATTATGGAAGAAAGAATCTTGTAGTTTGACTAATTTGACTAAGTTTAATATCTGTGATGAGCCAAATTTCTGATTACGACAATTCATTCATTGTCATTTCAGATCAGAGTTGGGTATTATGAAACTTCTCTCAGAAGCCAGGGCCCAGAGTATTTGGTGCTTTTTTCTATAGCGTTTCCTTTCATATTCTCATTGTTTATTCTTATCTTTTGTATATTATTATTCATTTTCCGAAATTAACGCAGTATCTCAAATGCTTTACCTGTTCAGTAAACACAAAGATCTAGATGTAATAAATAAAATTATGCTGTAAAGTCCTGCTTTCGACATCTCTCAGACTCTCACCATCTACACAGTGGAGCTGTTCTTCAGACAGCAGGTGGCGCTTTATACTCATTTATTATGATTCACTGTAAAAACACAAAGCTCTTACAGAAGTCTGTTTTTTAGTAGTGTAGTACAATTCCTTTGTAGATTTTATTGTAACTTTTCATTCCCTTGTTAATCTTATATTTTACTCTTTCTGTGTTGTTCTATTATACGCTGTAAAACAGAAAAAATGCAAATAAACATTTTACAATACTAATTTCAAAGTTCTTTGTGCTTATAAGTTTTGCATGACTAAGCTATTAATCTTTTTTTTTCCGACAATAATATAATAAAGATTAATAATATATAAAAATGTTATCTATAATATATTAATATGATTTCTTGGCACAGTGATCAAAATATAAGCATCATCGTATGTAAAAACTATCCATATAAAGATCTCTTACAAATGTGCCATTACTGTGATCATATTTCACTCTGCAACATGTTATCTTGAGTATTCAAAAGTCTTGAAGATTCTTACTGAAAAGTTTATAAAAAAAAACACAATGAAACAATGAAAAACTCAATGCTTTAGTCTTACAATGGCGTATTTGATGTTACACGTAGTTTCCCTATTATTCTGCTAATAGAGTCACTGTAAATTACCTCTGAAAGGATGGAACTGCTTCAAAGAACTCAATTTGCCACAATTATTCTGGCAGAAAAGCATCACTAGAGCACTGATGATAGAGCCCACAAATACAGAGATCCGCACTTACACAATTACAGCTCATGCTTTGAGACACAATCCATCAGACAGTGATAAAAATAAAGGTATAGAGAGACTGCTATCGCTATAGCAACAAGACGGACCGCATTCCTGAGTTCTTTGCTCTTGGAAAGATCAATAGAACATCCACTCCTAAAGTTCTAGGAAAACAGACGCATTACCCATATAGAGACAAGCCACTTTTTTTCATTTGTCGTTGTTTTACAGATGATTTGGAGTCTTGGATTTGGAGTTTTACACACCGTTTTGATGATGTGGGGAGTATTGGGGTACATGGTTTTGTATATATAGTGTACTTTAAGTTGGAGGGGAGGGCTGGGCAAAATGACATAAATCCCATATCACAATAAAAATCAACATATATCCCAATGACGATACACATAACGATATATTATTCTGTAAATTCAATAAATTAATTATTCATAAAACCACACACAAAGAGCAGAAAATATTGCTTTGCACTTTCAGGATTGCAACTTTCTCACGATGCTGTTATTGGTGTTTCTGTCTGAATCCCCATAATGGAATGTAAAGTTGAGCTCATATGAATGATTAAAAAAAAGTATTACAGTAAACAATGTATATACTGTGACACCACAGTATAAACTATAGAGCATAATATTAACTGATAGACTTTTTATTTTGTCCATACAATACATCGCCATATTGCATTCACTGTAAAAATTTGCTGTAAATTTGCTGTAAATTTAACAAGTGCACTCCAAATGAACAATTACAATTTTGTTGTAGTTTTACAGCCCAATTGTAATTATTAATTTATAGTGCACTTCTAAATTTTACAGTATTGTTGGCAATTTTCACATTATTACTGGCAAAATGTACAAGCACATTGTAAATTGTAAAAAAGTTTTACAGCACAATTTTAATTGTTAATTTGCAGTGCACCCTGTAAATTTTACAGTATAACTGCAACCAAAATTGCCGGTAATAAATTTAAATAAACACAGTTTCACACATTTATAATATAATATAATTATAATTTATAATTATAATTTATAAATAATACACATTTTCACAGTTTTTTTTACAGTGCAGCTCTACTTTGAACACAAACACTACTCATATAAACATAGTATAAACAAAACAAATATGGCATCCAGGCAACTTATCATCCTGAACTGGTTTAATTTGAAATAACAACCAGCAGGATATGCATTATGCCATTTATTACATGGCTTCTTTACATAAATAAGGGCACATAATATTGATTCAAGTACAAATATTGTATTAGCACAGTTTCATGAAGAAAGCTGTTGCTAACTACTGGCAAGTTCAAGCTAACTTATTACCAGACATACATAATTATGGGGACCAGAAATACTGATGTGGGATGAAACTGTTTACCAAACTTTACAATTACAATCCATAACAGTGTAAAAAAAATGATTGTCATGACTAGATATGTGGCGATATTCTAAAATACAGTATATTGTGATGATACTTTATTTATTTTAAAAATAACAATTACTGTTTAAACATTTAGTATGTTTTTAAGTAAATTCAGATTTACAGTATTTAGTATTCATCATCATAGCAACAACTACTTAAAGAATTGGTAGTAAGATTAAATATTGATTAAAAATGTTGGTATTGTTTATAAGCCTGTGGTTTTACAATAAGACGCTATTAGTTATTATTATGGTTAGTTAATTTAAAATGATGATGCAAATGTAAGCATTTATTAAACCCAAAATTAAAATGTAAAAAGGTTTTTTCACACCTCTGAGAGGTTCCAAACATTTAAAAGTTTCTTTCTTCTGTTGAACACTAAGGAAGATCTTTGGATGAAAGCTGAAAAGCTGTAACCATTGACTTCCATAGGAAAAGTTACTGGCTTTTCAACATTGTTCAAAACATCTTCTTTTTGTGTTCAACAGAAAAAAAGAAAGTCAAACCGATCTGGAACAAGTAAAGGGTGCGTAAATTACGACAATCTTCAGTATTGGGTTAAATATCTCTAATGATGTTTATTTCTAAGCTAGATGTTTAATGAGTCATTAAAATAAACAGTTTTCAAAAATAACATGTTCATATACTTCTCACCGTTGATATTACTAAATGAACTATGAGACCTTACTGTAAAGTGTTGATCCGAACTTTATAATCCTTTTACAAATCAACATTTATGTGCAATACAGCAAAACCAGCTTTTTTGTTATTATATCTGCCTTTTGTTCAGCATATATCAATACTGTTATAATATCATGTATCGTGATAAAAGCTTAATCAAATATCACAATAAAAATTTTAAAAGTCATAAGCCATAAGTCCTGACAAGATGAATAAAGGTAGCAGCTGTGCTTGTTTGAAATGGGAGAGCACGATGCCTGAGTTACATAATTAAATAACATTACACAAAAATACTGAGTTAAATGCAAAGCTTTAGCTTACAGTTCCTAGCAAGCATATGAGCTATGTTATTCTAGCAGGTGTCTAATGTATTATATTTATTATCTCACATTCTGTTAAATAATAATAATAAGTATAATTTCCCAGTGATGGGTTGCAGCTGGAAGCGCATCCACTGCGTAAAACCAATGCTGGATAAAAGGACTAAGCCGAAAAGAAAATGAATGAATGAATGAATAATAATAATAATAATAATAATAATAATAATGATAATAATAATAATAATAATAATAAAGCTTTATGTTCATACATGATTTCACTGATTTAGTCTTTAGTCACCTGTAAGCAAAAGAAACACATCAACTGGCAAGCCTTTCAAGGAACTGAAGCATCTTTCACAGAACTGTGCACACACTCACACACACATAACACATGAATGCTCCACTCGAACGCAGCAGTAAAAGACGCAGTCCTGAACTCTCAGAAATTAACCCTGCTGAGGCTTTTGGGAAAAGGGCATCTGCTTCCAATAAGCCCCAGTTAATACTTGTTATCTGCACATTCAGGGGTGTGGAGATTTCCCAGAATCCTCGTCTGAACCACCCCGTGCAGATCCGGCTGACAGACACTGTCACCACATCCCCAAGGAGACCCAATGAGATTTATGTCCAGGGATGAATTTTTAAAAATGCCAATATTTATGAAGCTAAACAAAATTATGTATTGGAGGTAAATGTTTTAGAAGCCCAACCAAATGGCATTATGATGGTGTTTAGTTTTTGTTAGGAAGAGTGTATGCACTTAAATAAGCTTGTTCACCAAGAAAAAGGAGATCTAAAGTCATATATTTTCATTTTTATAAGGAGTAAATTATTTCTTATTCTTTAAGTGTCATTTTTGTAAGGCCATTTAAAAAAATCATACACACAAACACACATCTCACTTGTCATTTCACCTCTTCTGTTTGAGTGTGTATGTGTTAGAGAGAAAGAGACGGGTCATAAAACCTATCAGCCTTAACAGTTCACACAGGTGGCCTATTCACCCTCTGGCTAACATGACAAGCGACATTTCTGTGCAAAGCTATTCTGTTCAACTGTTTATAGCGCACTTAAACAATCCCTTAGCAAACATTCTTAGAATTGCTATTAGATATAAAAAAAAAAACTACTTGTGAAGCAGCTCCCACAAATTAGATTCCACCGTATTGGAGTGATTCGGTTAAGTCCAGTTTAATGTTTAGAGTCAATTCTCTCTGCCTGACTAAATAAAAGTGGCAAAAAAAAGCATGTGAAGATGGTAATAAGAGAGTGAACTCAAACTGCAAAGCAAACAAACCGGCTTCCCCGACACTAATTTACACTCAATAAATCTCATGTGACAAGGTAAGCTGAAGCAAAAGGCTGAAAAAGAAGAGGCAAAAGAAGAGGAACTGTAAGCTAAACATATAACAACAAAATATTAAAAATAATATAAAATATGCAGCATCCATGTAAGAGAAAATAAATGCTTCAAATTAAAAATCACCTTGTATTAGTAATGTTTCGTATTATAAACATAAAATAAACTCAAGTGAATGACAGAAATAAAATGCTTCACACAGATGATCAAATTATAACTTCATAATTACTCCATAGGTCCTTTTTAATCGATAAAATAAAATAGAAAATGCTTAAAATCAATTAAGATTACCATAATATTAACAGTTTTCTAAATAATGTTTGTTACAAATGTAACTAGGGCTGCACAATATATATCGTTTCAGAATCGATTTCGCAATGTTAGCCATTTGAAATGTAGTTAACAACATAGTGGAGAATTTGAGACTTTAACCTTTGACTGAACGTTTATTATTTGCATGTGTTTAAATTTTACATGCATTTTTTTAAATTATATTTATGCTCCTCTAGAGAATCATCCCTATCGATGTAAAATTATGAATTCTTTACAAGCTATTTAAGTCATCTGCTGAAATATCATCTATATCGCAATCTATATCGCAGTGATTGAAAATATCAAAATGTCAGTTTTTTTCCAATATCGTGCAGCCTTAAAACGTAACCGTATTTCACATAATATAAATATAAAATCTCCTTTAGCCATGAACGCTTCACAAAAAAATCTGACAATTACTGCATTATTTTTTCATAAAATTAAATAAAATTGCTGATAAGACAAAACAAAAAGCACAACTGTTTGCTTATCTGAAAGTCAGAAGATTAGAAACTGGTTTAGGCACTTATTTCAACCATTAAAACACATTATTTCACAGCAATGCACCAACAAACCTTGTGCTATTTTAATCTAATTTAGTCCATTTGTTGTGATTTGGAGCACAATGATCTGGGGCTTTTCTAAGAGACACTCCAGCCATTCTCATTCAAGCGTTATCTGTATTCAACTATTATCTGCGATACAAGTTGAAACAATACTAACAGGATGATAACGATAATAATACAATGACATGATAGTTGCGTTAATACAATCCTAGAGCCATTTTAATATAGAGTGAGCGAGCGAGAGAGAGAGAGAGACAGAGAGAGAGAAAGTGAGTGTATGCATCAGAAGGGGAGGAGCTACTGCCGGGTGATCCTACTTGTCTGGCATTCTGCCACATCGTTCTAATCACCACTTCCTAGAAATCCATTTCCTGGTGTGTGGAATTCTGGGAAGTCTGCTGTACTGTAGGTAATCCCAGTGAAATTCCTCTCATCTCTCATCTCCTTAGACCATGAAAGGAGACACTCTCCTGCCCTCTTTCACTGTGCACATCAAGGTTATGTGTGTATGCGTGTGAGTGTGTGTGTGTGTGTGTGTGTGTGTGTGTGTGTGCGTGTGTGAGAGAGAGAGAGAGAGAGCTACTACCAGGAAGGCAGATGCCCTTCTGGGAACACATCTTTTGTTGCTGGTGGCCAAAAAAATAAACGTTTCAGGAGGTAAAAGGAAAAAAATATATATTCATTACGTTCCACCTACATACATGGATCCAGCTGAACACAGCAATGCTGATTCAGGGACAGAAATAGGGAGAGAGGCAATTGAGAAAAACGAAAGCCAAATGTAGCCACATGACAACTAAACCTATTAGTGTGATGGAAACTCACTGACAGGCAGATTTTAAAAACGCCGTTCATGAAAATAAATCAAGATATGATCATCATTTGCTCATCGGCATGTTGCTCCAAATCTGTTTTAAATACTGAACATTGTGTTTTATATTCTATTACAATAATATAGGCATTGTTTAAAGCTTTAACTTTGAAACTACAATAAATATAATTTAAAGACGTACTGCAAGACTTCTGAGAGAGTTTTTTTTAAGAGAAAACAAAGGAAATCCAGTTTTAAGTAAACATATTCATTAGAAAGTTTTGACGAACGCCCGGCTCACACTGCAATTTTTAATGATCCTAGCTTGTTGCGTGATCCTAGCTCATTGCATGAAAATGATTTCCATGTCACACTGTGAGATCTCAGTGTCTAAATGAAATCAAGACATGCTAAACACAGAACAAACACTTGCACATGCTGACAGATTTTATACATAATACACAAGTGTACAATGCCACCATTTAAAAAAAAAAGGGGGGGGGGGGGGGGGGGAATACTTAGGGGGTTACAGCACCATTTTCAGAAACATATGCTTTGAATCCCCTTTTAAGAAGTTTAGATTTTCAGGCCTCCCCCAAAAAATGTCTAAAACGAATATTTGTCAGCATTAGTGTCTTTTTTGAGGCTTCGCTTGGTGCTTTAAAGAATACAGAAAATCGTAGTAAATGTGCTGTCAAATTTACGATTGCTATGCAATGTTCTCCATATGAAATCCACTTGTTCCAACAGGAATTTAAACAATCGTGAAAACAATTTGACCAAGAAGATTTTACCTGTGTTCTACAGCTGTACGTTTAATCTGGTGTGCTGAGCAACAGAAAAACAGCTTGGTTTGAAATTGACTTTTGCACATCAATAACTATTGCTAACATGTTTGATGAACACAGAGGGTTTTTTAATTATTTTTGATCGCCTTTTATAAGTGTTTGTGTGAAAGAAAGAGAAAAGTAAGCACGTAAGTAAGTGAGTGAGTGAGTGACAGACAGTGTGACGCTGGTTAAGCCATAAGGCGATGTGTTATGGCCGTTATGTAAGCCTGTCTTGCTCACACTACAACCTCCACTCTGACTGCACTGTCCACACACTTTTTTTCTGCTTCTTCTTTAAAAAATAGCTGCTAAAGGTTAACCAATGGGCATTATCATATATCCCTGCTCTGACCCATTGGCCTGCAGAATTATGGAAGCATTGTTGTCTTCATCTCCTTTTCCAAAAGCCATGCAATCTGCTCGCATAGGCATAAATGTGGCTCAGGCCAGGCTCAAATCTGTCTCTGGACATATGGTGCTTTATTATCAGCTTGTATTTGTGTATGTTGCATGTCTGATCAGATGAGTGTGAGAACACAGTGTCCTGTAGTGCTGCACTTACTATACAGAGATCAAAGAAAGTCTAATAACCAAACTGTCCATGACGAGACCAACACAGATTAAAACACACTGTTACGGCATATGATATTTGGGCAGCAAATTAATGGTCTATTTTTCATATAGAGTAATGTGTAAACTTTTGCTGCTAAACTTAATATGTCATGCAAAAAAGACTTTTGTATTTTCAATTATTGTGATCATTATGTTTTGTTGAAAGACAACATGGTTATAGTTGTTTTTATTGACAACATGGCTAAGCACAAGGTATATGGACAGCTAGTGTTTCTTACCATACCGATAAACTTCCGGTGAATAGCTAATGTGACTTTTTCAATTTTATACAGTTACTTTTACAGCATGGATGTTGTAATGTAAGAAAATACAATTAGTTAAATAGACTTCAGCATTCATTTGATTTTTCAAGTATAAATTGAGATAAAAAGCCATGTTTTTCAAGCATGCGCCGTCAGGATCAGAGGACTAGCGCAGAAACTCCAGTGAAAATACTGGAGTAAAATAAATTTTCATGTTTTAAAGACATGACGCCGAAAAGTGTAATTTGATGCAGTACTTCTTGTACATTCTGAGACCCATTTTATATCCAATATCAATCAGACAGTGAAGATCGTTGACTTTTAAAGAAAACGTGCCAATTTTGTAATGGCATACAGTTCACCGTAAGCGTTTGACCCAGGTTACTGAAAAATTAAAAGTCCTCCTGCATACTTCTGCATATACCCAGACTTGTCATTCATGAATGCTCAACTTTTGAGAGATGAACCTAGAATTTTGAACAAAGTGAATTTTCACGAACTAATTTCGAGAGAAGCATGTGATATGACTGATCGCAGCTGGTCTTCCATCTGTAATCATTAGTTTGCCAATCGGATTAATCCAAACTCACTATAAATAGCCTGTCTAGCATTACTCCCTTATCTTCGTTTTTTGAAGAATGCCCTCATCCACCCCATCTCCCCCTTTTCCTCCTTTACCAGGGGGGGGGCTCTCGAGAACTACCTGCTCCCGTATCCCCTTACATGCACATCGACTCTATTATCTGCGAGCTCAGGGTTCTCTCCTGGGTCAGCATGCCAAACCTGCTAATATTATCAAGCAATACCTTAAGGCCCGTTCACACCAGGACACTTTTTGCTGGCATTTTCCATCGACGTTTAACGCCTCGAAACTAAATACAGGGCTTGAATGTGGTCGTGCACACCAACGCGCAAGAGCAGGCGTAAAAGCGTCGATTTTAAAGAACCGGCTGATGCTCATTTTTTTTGTTTTAATGAGCCACGTCAAAACCTTCTCCACCAATCAGATTGACACTTTTGTTCACATGCACGGAGCTGCTGAAGTTACAGTAAACAGCACTTAGAGGCGCTCAAGCTCAAAACTGTCAATGCGAGCGCACATTGAAGAAGATGCCCAAAGGCGATATGAATGTGGAGCTGTTTATTGCACTGGTGAACAATAATCATTTCTTCATCGCAAGAGTTGGAGCTGCTACTTGAACCATCCATGCTTGTTCGAATTGCCAACAACAAGCGTGTCAACTTTCTCTCTCCTTCTTCTGTGTTACAAGCGGGTGTCAGAAGCTTAGCGCCCCCCTGTGCGCCATTTAACATCAAGGAGTGATTCTGCATACTCTTCTGCTCGACATCAGAGAAAATCGCTTGGGCTTGAATGCGGAAAAACATCTCGAAAAACGCTGACAATAAACTCAAACTTAAAGCATCCCAGTGTGTACGAGGCTTAAGTTTGAACTCTTGAATTACAATTGTGCCGTTTTAGTAAATTGTTAGATGAAATGCACCTACTGCTTTGCAAAAATTTGAATATGTTCACACTTGCAGTTCTGTTGTTTTTTGATTGCCCTGAACAAAGAAAAGCATATGTATATATACTGAATACATATGTTTCTGGTTCACTTTTCATGCACAGGTGTAGTCATTTGGCTGAACTGTAGCATTCAAATTGTTCGAATAGACTATAGTATTCAAAAACCTGGATAAGCAAGACTGGGACTTCTGTAAAACATGATTTAATGTAGGCTGAATTACAATAATCCACAACCATAATTGTAGACCCCTCTAAACAGACAAAGAACCAGGCAGGATAAGGAAAAAAACACCTCTCGACAATGTCATTTGAGGGCAAGCTAGTGGCCAAACAGACACAACATCCACACAATAACCCGAGATGCTGTGGTTCTGGGACACACTCTCAGAGGAATACACACCGTGCCTTTAGACACAAACACCCAGAGCTCATAGTAGCCGCATTGACCCCTAGCGTAAATGCTAAGTGTCTGTCTCGCACATACGCAAAGGATATGAGCGGCGAGACCCCACCCGCTTATTACTGTGCAAAAACAACCACAGCTTAAGAATAACAGGACATGAATTGAAGGGAGGAATCAGAAACTGTGAACACAACTGTAAGGAAAAAAGGGAGGTTCTGCAGTCTGAATGACTTTTTTCTCATATTTCACAATATAATTTTTTTTCTCAGATTTTCTTAGAAGTGCTATTATTTTTCACAGGTACAAGCTTTATAATGTAAAAAATGACTGATTTTTACCTCTAAAAACTTTACAAACGCTGTTAAATAAAACTGTTAATTGGTTAAAGGGATAGTTCACACAAAATAATAGATCAGCGTTTTATCAATAATATATACATTTATAAACCTTTATAAATAATAAGATATTTTGAATAATAAGATATTTTGAATAATGCTGGTTGCTGACACCCATTGACTTCCATAGAACAGAAAAGATACCATGAAAGTCAGTGGGTGCAATCTATCTGCATTTTATGCTATATAATAATATCTTATTTAGTGTTCAAATGAAAAAATAAACTCAAATAGGTTTTGAAGAAGGCAAGACTGAGTAAATTATGACAGAAATTAATATACTATGACAGCAATTTCATTTCTACACTAAAAAAATATATATTTTCACATTTAATTAGGGATGCACGATATTGGAAATATCTGATATTGCAATATTTGATTTTTCTGCAATAAATTGTGCGATAAGAATACAGTTTCACAAGATAGTTTGAATAGCACTTTCCTGGGGAGTCTAACAGTATTCAGGTACAGAAATTGAATAATCAAACAGCAAATAATGCTTTTCTTACTTTGCTTTGACTTGTTTCTAGTAAAAATATTGTTTTACTTTCAATTTAAGAAAGAAATATAAGTCAAAACTAAGAGTTTTTCTTTAAAAGCAAAATTATCTGCCAATGGAGTAAGTAAAATTATCTTGTTTTCACTTTGAAATGTATATAATTGGACTAGAAACAAGACAAAAATTCTAAGTAATAAAAACATTTGCGTTGCATAAATCACATAAATTCTGTATAAATACAGTAATGAAATACAATTCTATAGATTCTGGTCAACTATAATTCAGACTGAACATTGCATATCTTGCAATGTGACTACTGAGGATATGCACATTGCAATATTGATGATGAAGTGATATATATTGTGCAGCACTACATTTAACGATTAAAAACAATATTTTTACTTGATTCTTGATACATCTTCATTCAAGAATTTTTAGATAAATGAACTAAAAACGTGACAAAAACTCTAAGAAAAGCATTTTTGCAGCGTGTAAATACTGAATACATTTACATTCCCAGAATTCCTAGTGACACTTTTCATTTGATGTTTTCAGTTTGAAAAAAAAAATCTTTTTAGTTTTTATTGTTTCCTTTTATTTTTACACTGCTTGAAATTATTACTTTTCTAGTCCCTTGTGCACTACAACTTTAATATGTGCTTTAATCTTAATTATGCTTGAGAGCATGTGCACGAGTGCAAATAATTACTTTTGTTAATTACTCAAACAATATATGGCTGATTGCGATTTAAAGACTTCTTATGTTTTAGGATGGTCGACAGAAATGTTAATTGGCAGATCTGGCCATTGTTGCATCATCACTAAAGTTTTAACAAGCTATCATTCAAGCGCAATAAAGTGCCTGTGGCATGACTGAATTAATTTCTAAGAATTATTCGTATTTATACAGAAAATGTACTTAATATAAATGTACATAAATTATTTATATAGACTATCCAGTGTTATTTTTCAATTTCAAGGCTGCCTTGAGAAGATTAGCTGTAGATTCAGCTCCTGTGGCATAAGAACACGTCTCCATTCCTTCTGAGAGTTACTTACGTCACCTAGACGTTCTCCCTCAGTCAGTCACTTCATGTTATGTTGGTCAAGTCGTCTAGGGGATGCCTACACTAAGTGCCACAGAAGCTGAGCTTTTTACACATTTGGGGCAATCTGTGCCAGGCATTTAGCGTAAGCATACAAGCACACTTAAAATGTAACCATCCAATTGTTCCTTGCCTTTATTACCATACTCACTGTAACATGATCATACCATATTCGGATGCTGCGGAGATCACTGCTACCCGAATGGGGAGACCTGTGACAGAGACAGTTCTCATATAGGACATATGGGACCACAGACATATGAAAGATGGTTAGCTGGTAGGACTCGGGTCTTTGCTGGTAAGACTCAGGTCCACCTATGTAGGGGGACCCCCCGTGGCAAACACTGCATATGATGTCGTCTGGAAAGGGGACCCCACATACTTAGTATCAAACCCTTGAAAGCAGGCATACCAACAACGTAACGTGCCTGCACCTTGTTCCTCTGCTGAGTCACGTGAAAAGGGCTTGGAGGAACTCTCTATGACAGCAATGTAGACCTTCAGTGTGGATAGCAACAGCCCAATCTCCAGCTTGACCTGAAGGAAGGAAAGCACAACTCTGGATGGTCTCAGAGAAAAATGTCAGGGAGGGGCTAGCACAAGGAGTGTGAGTACCTGCCTCGGAAAGCAGCGAGTCCAGAGAAAGGTGCAAAAGGGAAAGAGCCTGTCCTCTAATCACAACCGACTGGCCGGTGGCAAACTCCACCAGCCTCCACCAGGGCCGGCGCAGCTCCTCTCACCTCCAGGTGACCCGCCTCAGGGACTCTTGTGACCTGTTTTAGTGAACTTCACAGCGTTCTAAAACTGTGCATTTTGCCTTCCTACACTGAGTTCAACACAACTGGTGAGCCACAGAGGGTTGCGGAGGTACAGCAAAAGATGCAGGTGGACAGCCTCAGCATGGAGTAGTCGATGTGGAGGTGACGAGTAGCTAAGCAGTTCTCTTTGGCCACTGGCACATGGTCACTGCACTCGGCTGCTGCATAACTGTCAAGAGCTCCTGGGCAAAGTCCCTGTCATTGTTACTGAGGTGCTCCAACCTCCAGCACCTAGACTGCAGCTCTGCACAAGATGTCTGGCCATAGGAGAAATGGACGTGCCCAACTGAGCCTGCTTTCTCTCGAGGTTTTGCCAATTGGTGAAGTTTTTTACTCGGCGCTGTCGTCACTGGCTTGCATGGTTCACGACTTGAATTTTTTATCACGTCTTCAATTTTTTATAATGCATGTGAAGGTGCTTTGACACAATCTACATTGTAAAAGCGCCATACAAATAAAGATGAATTGAATTAAATTGCCATTCCTGGACCACTAGTGTGGCCATCACTCCAAGAGCATGAACAGCTTCTGACTTTGCTCTCACCGTCAAGTCAGCAGTCTGTAAAATGTGGAGAGCGACCGCTCATGTGCAGCTCAGCCAGGGCTGCTGGAGCATAGTGGCTGAGCATGCAGAGCCGAATCGTCCTGGCCAGCACAGTGTAGGCTCTGGCTGAGAGGGACAAAAAACCTACATGCTACGGGTGGGAGCTGTAGCCCATCTCACCAGTCAAGATTTACCACAATCTTCCACCTGAGGAATGGACACGTAGCCCTGGCTGCTCTGCCACTGAGGGTGATGGAGGTGGAGGAGCTCCAAGTCTGGGTGGAGAAAAACACACTACGCCTGAAGCTCCTCAGAACGTCCAAAGAACGCTGCCCCAAAGAACGTCCAGCACACTCGTCCAAAGCCTGGACGGGTTGTGCTGATGGGGCTTCATCCCACTGAAATCCTCAGACCTCCCTAAGTGCTTGCCACAGTGAGGAGAACAACAGAGGGTGCCCACACTTGTAAAACGTGTGGACATGAGGTCTCCATCAGCTAGATATGTAAACACACAGCTGGTAATACATCTTTAGAAAAAAAATGCAATCCAGGCCATGTTGCTCTTTTAAGACTACTCTTTTTTTGGCACTCTTTTTGTGGAGGAGTTTGCAGAAGAATTCCAGCGAAGTACCCAGGGACAGGAGAAGAAGCCCAGCTTAATGCACCATTCTCGCACTGAAATCCAGCTTGCACTTGAAGTTGCTAGCTCTACAAGAGACGGGTTGGTTCTGAAGCAAAAGTCTAATGAGTTTCCTCTCAAGACAGCTTTTTATACTCCTGATTGCAGAGTGGTTACACCTGTGAGAGCTCCACTCGCCAATTTCATAGGCATTCATTGTTCTGTTGAATATAAATTAAAGTGATTAATCTCCAAAGCAAATCCCCTAGTCGACGAGGCCGGCATATCTTGAAGTGATCAACTGAGGGGGAACTACTATTAGTACTGCCTGGGGAAAGGAGTCTAATAAATGCAGACCTCAATTCAAATGATAAAATTTCACAATAAGAATAACTAGTGCTACAGATCATATCATGCAGGGTTCAACGCTAAGGATTTTTTGTACTGGCCCAATCGGGTCAGTGGTTCAGAGTTTTACTTGCCCTGCCAAAATTTTCACTGGCCCCACCAAAAAAATAAGTTAATAGCTATTTCTTAGCCACATATTTTAAATAATGTGTTAATTTTTTTCGTTGTGTTGTACCCACGTAAGTATCTGCTTCAAGACGTTAGAAACAGACATTTTTGTTTAGCCTCATAATTTGATGTTGCCGTCTCTTCGCTGGACTGGTTGTTACCAGGTTATGGAAAAAATAATTTGCTCAAAACATCCAATCAGATGAGAGGAACTGAAAAGCAGTTTGGTGTTTATGGCATTACAGAAAAGGTAGCATTTAAAGGCTTAAAAGCACAAAATGGTTCTCGATAGGTGCTCCTAACTTTCTCCTAATTAGTTTGGTTGTACCCAATTATGCCAAAATGTAACTTTTTCGTAACAATGTATTTACTTTTATTTACATTATACGTTTTACAATTTCTTCTTTATACTATATTTATTTAGAATTGTACTCATTGCTTACTTTCAAAAAAAGTTAATAAGACATAAATAATAATAATTTTAACATGAAAATCAAACTCAGAAGTATAATTTGATCTCTTTATGTTTATACCGGATATTTTACCTTATCCAAGTAATTTTCTGCTGGAATTTTCCATTTATATTTATTTTCATTAATGTCTATAAAAAGTAAACATCATTAAACCCACAAAAAGAGACCATGATTAAAAAAATACAGAATTTATGCACACAGTATGACGTACAGCTGAGAGATTAAGAGGACAAGGTCACTGATTAATAACATGCGTACAGAATGCACAGTTTATCTACTGTATGGACTGTATGTAGCGCAGTATACATTTCTAAGAAGCATGCCTACAATGTTCAAAGCTTACATAAAAATCTCAAGCGGATTATTTCTATTGTTTTCCACATTAGTGTATACACTGCTGACTGAAGCATACATTCAAATAGAAGTGACTGTTTATCACTTTATTTAATGTACAGCCTACTTTATATGCATATGTACAGTATACAGTATAAGTCTTGGTTCTTAGTGTATTGGATTGCTTTATGATGGCTGCATTTGAAAGCATGATTTGGCTCTGGTAAGGCTTAACTATTTTTCAAAATCACAAAATAGATTACAACTGACCCTTTAAGTCAATCCTAGAAAAAAAAATGTTTCCTTTTTTTCTAACTACGTTCAACCCACTTCCACTCCACATTGCTTCCTCTTAACACAATCTCACACACCGGAGCTTCATGTCATTGAATCTGACATCTGTGTGCAAACACTGTGTGGCCTGAAATGGTATACACTTCCTAACACAGGGGTGAGCTCATTTCCACGGTAATGCACAGAGTCAGATGACTGCAGTAGGCCATGCTAAATCTAAAGCTCAGACACAGCTCTTTGTTCTTACATTCATTCACTGCAGCTGTTAGTCTGGCTTTAAGGTTAGGGTGTAACAGAGCAGCATAATGTTGGACAAGCTGTGTCTGATCTCACTGGCAGCCAGGAAGATTACAAGTAGCAATGACGTACTTTTAGTTGTTGTGTTAAAAATCAGCGGTGGCTTTAAATTTTAATACCATTGCGCTTCAATATAAGCTTACAAAAGAAGATATTTATTCAAGTGTGGTATTTGGAAGCTTCTTTTAAATCTCCCCTGAAGTGCCTTAAAACATTATTCAGTATGATGATATAATTTCAGCTGAAACAGGAAGCAAGAGTGAAACACAGCTTCTTCTTTTTGCAAATAGACAATAGCATTTTCTAGATCACAACTTGGCCAGAGGTAAAGTCACGTTTTCATCCATACAGCTTTTACAAATACAGCATTCTGTGAAGTATTTAAATGACTCCAATATGTTTTGTGGAGCCCTGTATATGATGATTTGCTTTGTGTCAATACCACAGCTTACTGTATGTGTGATGCAGTTGTTTGTAAAACACCTCAGATTATAGAAAGCATTTGATAGGTCAAACAAATCTTACGAATAGCTGAAGTGCAGAATAGTCATCAAAATCATATCCATGTTGGCTGGAGAGAAAGACAGCAACTTTTCTTCTAGCATTAAATGTTGCCATTGTCTTGGCGTACACTTGCACAACAAACTGATATTGACACCAAAAACATAATTACTACAGTACTATAATGACATACTGTTTTTATTTAAATTAAGAATATTGCTTAGATTATGCTCAGAAATATATTTTTATTGACTAAAAATATGTCAATTCAAATGTTAATTTAAATGTCATGTTAATTTTGACCAAAAACGTAAAAACGGTGTGTTTCATGTTTGTAACGTTTTTCTGTAACTCACAGGGAGATGGAAGAATGAACTTTGAACCTTCCAGAGTTTCTGTCCTCCACTTGAGCTGCTCCTCTTCGTTTGATGTTCAAATACTGTAATTTAGATAACAATTAAGGTGTTATGGACGACGCCATCATATAGCCTACTTCGCCTTAAAATACGTCGCCATCATGCACTATCGTTATGTTTACAAATCTTATTCGCGCCTAACGCGAAAAAAAAATTATTCACTTCTTGTATTTACACTTTGTGTGTCAAACCTACGGTGCTGAAGTCACAATTTCTTCATCTCAAATGTTTTCGGCGTTTGACAAACCAGGGGCCATCGTCGAAATCTAATAACTGTTGTCCTGTCCCAGTTATCCAAGGAATGAATGACATGACGTCACGCAATGGCGCCTTTTTGAAAATGTATTAAATATAGACTATAACAAATAATAACAAATGTAAAGTGTTTTTTTAACAAAATCCTTTAAATGAAAGTCATTGTTATTACTTCATCTAATAAGATTTTATTAGGCCTACATATAGCTTTAATGTTTTAGGCTATATTTTCAGCTCAAATCCTCAGAGCTTATCAAATCGTTCAATAGAAACTCTTATGCTACAAAATGATTAAATAATGTGCATCAGCATAAGGATAAAAAAATAGTAACAATAATAGTGAAAATAATATAATTAATTAAATTTTTACCACAGATGCTGCATCGTTCAGTATGTTCTCTTAATTCACTCCCCAAGTCAAAACCTCTGGGCTTAACTTCATAATCAAATCGAAAAATAAAACGATTTACTTCTTTAGCACATGCTACTCTGACAAGCCTATTTTTGAGATGCCAAAAATTGATAAATGAAAAGATGAATTTCACAATGTTTTTGTGGCAGATGATAAGCTCAAACAAGCTTTCTCCATTTTATGACAGAAACCTGAAAACCTTATTTGCAAAGGGACACATACACTCACCGGCCACTTCATTAGGTACACGTTAGTACCGGGTTGGAGCCCCTTTTGCCTCCAGACTTGTCTCAATCCTTCGTGTCATAGATTCAGCAAGATACTAAAAATATTTCTCAGAGATTTTGGTCCATAGTGACATGATAGCATCACGCAGTTGCTGCAGATATGTCAGCTGCACATCCATGATCTGAATCTCTACCACTTCCCAAAGTTGCTCTATTGGATTGAGCTCTGGTGACTGTGGAGACTATTTCAGTACACTGAACTTGTCATGTTTAAGAAACCAGTCTGAGATGATTCGTGCTTCATGACATGGCACGTTATCCTGCTGAAAGTAGCCATCTGAAGATGGGTACACTATGGTCATAAAGGGATGGACATGGTCAGCAACAATACTCAGGTAGTTTGTGGCGTTGACACGATGCTCAATTGGTACTTAATTGGAAAATATCCCCCACAACACTACACCACCAGCTTGAACCGTTGACACAAGGCAAGATGAATCCATGCTTTCATGTTGTTGACACCAAATTCTGACCCTACCATCCGAATGTCGCAGCGGAAATCAAGACTCATCAGGCAAAATTTTTCCAATCTTCTGCTGTCCAATTTTGGTGAGCCTGTGCGAATTGTAGCCTCAGTTTCCTGTTCTTAGGTCTTCTGCTGCTGTAGCCCATCCGCCTCAAGGTTGGACATGTTGTGCGTTCAGAGATGCTCTTCTGCATACCTCGGTTGTAACGAGTGGTTATTTGAGTTACTGTTGCCTTTCTATAAGCTCAAACCAGTCTGGCCAATCTCCTCTGACCTCTGGCATCAACAAGAGATTTGTGCCCACAGAACTGCCACTCACTGGATATTTTCTCTTTTTCAGACCATCCTCTGTAAACTTTAGAGATGGTAGTGCGTGAAAATCCCAGTAGATCAGCAATTTCTGAAATACTCAGAACAGCCTGTTTGGCACAAACACCTAGTCAAGTGTACTTAAAGCGGCCGGTGAGTGCAATGCAGAAAGTTACAAGGTTAGAGAGTGGCATTTCTAAAAAACAATATATGTTCGAATATAATAGCTATAATTTTATATATGTAAATATATATACATACATACACACACACACACACACACACACACACACAGTATATTAGACTAATGATTGGGCCAGCAAAAGACCTTGAGCTTAAACCAGCTCATGACCAGAATGTTTTGGGTACACCGTTTTTTAATCCAAAATTATGCCATCTAAATCTTCTTTAGAAGGTCATTTGAGGATGCTAGACTGTGATCCAGTCAACAGCAGAGAGACTGTGACCTCTCACCCATCTTTATGTTTTATGAATAGAACAATTAAGCCATAAAAAACACAGGATCAGGAAACGATAAGAGAGATATCCGGATTTGAAGGTGTGGAGCTGTGATGGTTTGCTCTGATAAAGTTTCCCCTGTGCATTACTGTACACAGTTGACTGGAGAAAGACTATGCACATGTTTAAATCTTCTTCCTGATCCCTTCATTTACCTATTGTACATTCATGGACATATTATTTACTGCTGAACTCAAGTGTCCGACCTTCCGACACCTTCACTAAGTGCTTAAGATTCTTTCCTTTATGTATTACCTTCAGCACTTCCACTTATTTAATAATAAACATTCAAGGGAAAAGCTTTTTAAATGACTAAATACTGAGTAGAATATTAGAAATTGTTATACTGTGGTGATGCATTTCCTATTTAAATTGTGTTATAGTCAATAACAGTTTACATTAAGAGTATTTTAATCGACAAAGGCTATGCACCGTCATTGATAGTGTAATTGTTCGGTAGACTTTTCTTTTTACATTTGTAACGAAACCTGATTGCACGCAGAGAATATAATGATTACAGCTTAAAAGCTTCTCAAATATTTGCAATTTAACTTCTGAATTTGAACTTTATATCTCACCGACTTGATATCGCACAGTATTTTTTCCTCACAAATAGGCCATTTGTTTACCTCACATATGACTACATTTAAATGCAGTTTGGCTTAGCATTTTTCAAAATTCTGAACTTGTTGATCCATGATTGTGTCTCAATTTGCATCTCACAAATTTGAGTTTATATTTTACAAATACAAGTAAATAATAATTAAAAGACTATTTTGAAGACAACAACCGAGTAAACATAAAAATCTGTGGAAAAATAATGTTGCAGGGCAGCACGGTGGCTCAATGGTTAGCACTGTCGCCTAACAGCAAGAAGGTCACTGGTTCAAGTCCTGGCTGGGCCAGTTGGAATTTCTGTGTGGAGTTTGCATGTTCTCCCAGTGTTCGCATGAATTTCCTCCGTGTGCTCCTGTTTCCCCAACAGGCCAATGACATGCGCTATAGGTAAACTGGGTAATCTAAATTGGCCGAAGTGTATGAGTGTGAATGTAACAGTGTGTGTGTTTCCCAGTACTGGGCTGTGGCTGAAAGGGTAACCACTCTGTAAAACATATGCCGGAATAGTTGGCGGTTCATTCCGCTGTGGTGACCGGTGATAATTAAGGGACTAAGCCAAAAGACAACGAATGAATAATCTTGTAGTCGCTTGATTTTTTAAAATATTTTTTTTGTGTATTTGATGTTTTATTTATAGTGAATGACTACTTCAGTTTCCTGCTTTTTTTACCAGGTAAAAACAGAATTGCATATAAGATATCAAAGCTACTATACGGTACCACTGACCAGAACTAACAACATGAGTTGTGATCCTCAGTTGAGCTCAAACTGAATGAAGGAGAAAACTAATTGCATTTCATGTCCTAACATGAACTCTAGCACAGCATCAGAAAAGCACCATTCCTCTGTCAGCCTTCCTGTCCATGTCCTATTCATCTGCTGAAACCAAAAGGGAAGCAGAACGCAGACCAACCCATCACGAACCCACAGGGTATAGAATGCCACACCATCCAAAAACCGGTCTCCATGGAGGAGCGGCCACAGCATTACCCTCAAGTATAGATTTCCTCCGGAGTTCAGGGGAAGCCGGTGACCACCGCTATAATTCAACGCAGTGCGACACATCGTTCATTTCCGAGCTGCTTTGAGTCTTTAAATCTAATGCAAACACCCTACGAGCCCGATGAGGCCTTTTTATCTGAGGACGAGATGCTTTTACGGGCGCTGATGCCTTTCTGGCACCACACGTGAATTTTCTGAGCCACTGGACCGCGCACACATCAGTTTATGAGTATGAATTCAACCGTCCTAACTGAAGGCTGCGATTACATTACCCTGCACAATTCTGAGAAACACCGGAACAAAAAAAAAGTAGCCTTCACTAAGCTGAATTTCGAACGCTTCCCTGGAATTAGGGAACTCAGAGGACAGAGGCCTGTGTGAGTCTCGCGCTTGTCACACAGCTCCGTGTTTATGGCAAGCCATTTCAACAATAATGTATAGGCTAAACTAAACTCATGCTGAACTTTTCCTTCATTTTGAGTGAATTTTTAGTCTGTCAGGAACGAGCTCGGAGTCCTCTAAGAGAGGAATGCACACATTGTGCAAGTCGGGTAGACAATTAGTTCCTTTTTTGAGTCTTCTCTTGGATTTAAGTCATTTGTTCATTGTGTGAAAGGCATATGCAGTCAGAGCCAAAAAAAGATTTGATCCATTAATCACTGAAGTTCTCAGGTTTGAGTTGTTCGATCATCATGAGAAAGACATGAGCCAATCATGTAGTCTGGTTTGCCCAAACAAACACACACACACATAATAGGAATCTGCTGCTTTATGCAGCTACCTTTAGAATAAGAAAATAAATCCTTTACTGTAGTCAAAAACAAGTGGTCACTTCTGATTAAACATTGATGAAAAACTCCACACTGATGAGGGAACACCTGGACATGCAGAGTTTATGATAACGATGAGTTTTTTCTTCATGCAAAACAGTTCTGAGGATTAAAAATGACATTTTAACTGGTTTATTTTAGAAGTTTAGTGAAGGTGGGACATTTTTTTATCTATACAGAATTCTAGTACAACAGGAGTGTTTAGCTTAAAGGAACTCCTGTCACATGAATGAACGACTCGAACTTGACGACCTTGAACGACTCAAACTTGAAGCTGCTAATCATGGCCAAAAGCCCCAGGTAAACAATGAATAGTTATTTTCAATTCTTTTAGCATTATAGTTATAATTTGTTTGTAGTGTGATCAACATTTGACCAAGTTGTAGATGTGTTTGGAAGCAACTCGCAACATTGGAGCTTATTAGGCGCTTATTGCTCTATGTGGAGACTCAACAAATGGTAATAATAAACATTTACAAAGCAATGTAATACTTTCGAAAATCATGATTATATATATACAGTTGAAGGCAGAATTATTAGCCCCCCTGTTTATTTTATTTCCCCAATTTCTATTTAACGGAGAAAAGATTTTCTGAACAAAATAGTTTTAATAAATCATTTCTAATAACTGATTTTTTTTTATCTTTGCCATGATGACAGTAAATAATATTATACTAGATATTTTTCAAGACACTTCTATACAGCTTAAAGTGAAATTTAAAGGCTTAACTATGTCAAATAGGTTAACTATGCAGGTTAAGGTAATTAGGAAAGTTATTGTATAATGATTGTTTGTTCTAGACAATTGAAAAAAAAAATAGGTTAAAGGTGTTAATAATTTTGACCTTAAAATGTTTGTTTTTTTTAAAATCAAAACTGCTTTTATTCTAGCCGAACTAAAACAAATACTTGACTTTCTCCAAAAGAAAAAATATTATCAGACATACCGTGAAAATTTTCTTGCTCTGTTAAACATCATTTGGGAAATATTTAAAAAGAAAGAAAATTGAAGGGGGCTAATAATTCTTCAATTGTATACATATAGATTTTTTTTATAAATTGTTATACTATTGGTGCCTGTGATGCAGCAAGCCGAGACTGTTGTGTACACCATGATTTTATGTATAAAATTTCACTTTAATGTGTGATTTGACTAAAAAGTGGTCATAAACAAATATTTTTTGAATTCAAGTGAGTAGCGGCCTGGACCCAGAAACAATATTTCATACGTTACCACGACTTAACAAGCGGATAGGTACAATATAGTGCAATGAAAGTCAAATTATTTATTGTAATTATACATGTAACACAGCGTCAGATCAATGTTAAGTTTTTGTTATCTCACAGTTCTTAATAATTATATACCTATCTAAATAGACACTGTATTTATTAATTTATTTGACTTGTGTTATGAGAAATCATATACTTCCAAGGATGTTTGCTAACGCACATGACAACCTTACTCAGTGACCGTGACACTGGATGGACAAGGATTAGGTCATAAAGAATGAAACTGTATTACAGCTCTTTGTAACAAGAGTTGAATTTTGCGTAATAGAAAATGTCTATTTCAGGAAAATATGTATGATTTTTAAAAGGAAGCGTGCCCCTAAACCCCACCATCAATTAAGGTTTAGCAATTCATACTAAATGTATGAGATTTGCCTCTGCTAATTAGAAATTTAAAGATAAAGTTAAGAATTGCTGTGAGATTACATTGTAATTTACTCGTGTCTTTCGTATCTTAAGTTGCAGCTGTGCCAGTCAGCAATTGTTATTTAATATTTTATTTGTTTAATTTGTTATAAAGTTTCCCAGAGATGGGTTGTGGCTGGAAGGGCATCCGCTGCGTAAAACAAATGCCGGATAAGTTGGCGGTTCATTCCGCTGTGGCAACCCCGGATTAATAAAAGGGACTAAGCCGAAAAGAAAATGAATGAATGAATTTGTTATAAAAACATAACACACCAACAAACGTTAAGATCAACCCATGAGTAAAATAATTAACCCAATGTTTTTTACAGTGTGGTAATGTACTAGCCCATAATGAATAAAGTAGCTAATATATAGCCTAATCGAGTAAGATCGAAAAATACATAGCAAAATGATAAATAAAAAATACGATTTGACGAATAAATGTTAAAACGGCTTGCCATATCATGTTTCTGCACGTTAAGAGAATATTATGAGGATAAAGTGTAGGCTAGTTTACGGATGGTCCTCAGCAGAAAGACGATGCACATTCGTAAACGTTCCGTTATCATTTTACAGATGCTAAAAAGTTCCGTGATTCATAAACATGACATTATTGGATCACCTCAGGGACAATGAGACTGTTGATGGTCATTTATATTTAACTAAGTCAGTCAATTATACATCAATGTAAACTCTTTCTCGCTCAGGTTCTAGGAAAGCATTCAAAGTCTCATATTCGCGGGACTTTTGGGAGGCAAAGCAGAAAACAAACGCGTGACACAAACAAACCCGTATGGAAGGAGCGCGCAATGTTTACGAGTGATGCCATATACGAGATCACGCGCGCACACAAACACTCTCTGATTAATAAGTGAGAGATTAGGAAATGACCTGTGTCATATTACAAACACCCGATCGGCAAATATTGATTACGCTCTGAGTAAACAGCATTGAATAATAACAGCAAGTGGCAGATGGAGAGAAAGGCAAGAGAGTGCGGAGCAGATGTAGTAGCATATTGAAAACAACATTTCAGCAAACAGCAACGCCATTTTGAGGTTAATACAGATTTATGTTGATGTTTTTGAGTAAAACGTAATTACCTGTTGTTTAACCACATTTCTTCCTGCTTTAAAATAAAAAATGTTATAGGTTACACGTTTTGGTGCCCTTCTTTTAGTGTCACTTTTTTGCTAATTAACGAGAAATATAAATTACCTACTGTACCATATGGTTAGACTTAGAATGTAGGTTAGGTTGGGGATATTTACAAGTAATTATGCATAATTAATTGTATGTACAATTAACGTGTAATAAGGACACCTTGGAGTAAAATGTTACCAAATGTTGCCATCAAAGCCTTTTTGTGCATACAATAATAAAAAAATGCAATCTTTCAGATATTTATATTCATTTACAAACAACAAAATTACAAAGTTTTAATCTCATCATAGTTAGGAAATCATTAGGTGATTTTAAATACCAAGAAAATTTGAATATTTGTTATTCCGGCCAATTGTTATTTCAGAAAAAAAGGTGAAATACTGTGTATATATATGCTAATCTTCTTTTTACATTGAGCTTAGAGTAAAAACATTTCCTTTCATAAAAAATTGAAAGCACTGTTTTCCACGTGGGGTTTCAAACTGTTATTACTGGGTGGACGCAGTGGGCAGATGAGTCTCTGAAGGAGAAATAAAAGCATACGACCCCACTGAGAACGTCACATCATGGATCAGCAAACAGCTGGTAAATAGTTTCAAATAAAGATTGCATAAAGTGTCTTAACTCATCTTACATCATCAAGGACAGATGTTATCTGGGACAGGAAGCAGTGTTTACCAAAACATTATAAAACAGTGTTTTTTTCCATGAAGTACAACCACTGCAGCATTTACTCTTAATTTATTTTAAGAAGCAAGGCAACATTTGCATGAAATCATATGGTGAAGATTATAATAACACATTCATTTTTATGTACAGCGTTACGTCAAATAAAACTGGACAAACATCAGAAAGCATTTGTTTGCATTCAGAACTGGTGCATTTTTGGTAAATAATTGACTTTTGTGGTATTTGGTTATTTAACATCTCTTACCACATTGTCTATTCTGGTTGCACACAACTGGCATACAGCATGACCAGTGTAGTTCAGCTCACAAACAATTTAATTATTATTTTTTTAGTCTGATTGTATATATTTGTTTGAGACTTAAATCAGTTTAATTTCATATCTGCTCCTCATATGACAACTTAAACATTTGATGTCAGTTAAACACACACACACACACTAATGATCAAATATATGTTTCAAATATAGTTAAGGCGAATAACGCAGAAGTTTAGAATTTCATAGGTATAGGTATGTGTTTCTTTTTGTATTATGAATATATGTTTATATACGCTTTATGAAGTAAATGAATAATAAATGAAACATACACTAAGAATTCATTCATTTTCTTTTTGGCTTAGTCCCTTTAGTAAACTGGGGTCGCCACAGCAGAATGAACCACCAACTTATCCAGCAAATGTTTTATGCAGCGGATGCCCTTCCACCTGCAACCCATCACTGACATACACTACGGACAATCTAGCTTACCAAATTCACCTATAGCACGTCTTTGGACTTGTGGGGGAAACCGGAGCACCCAGAGGAAACTCACGCGAACACGGGGGAGAACATGCAAACTCCACACAGAAATGCCAACTGACCCCACCTTCTTGCTGTGAGGCGATTGTGCTACCCACTGTGCCACCGTGCTGCCCCTACACTAAGAAAATATGATCAAAATATAATTATAAAAGTAATAATCTATTTAATTATAAAATTTATTTATTAAATTATTTACTTATAAAATTGTAATATTAGGTAAAGGATTCTGCTTAATTCTGTTATATAAAACTGTGTGTGTGTGTGTGTGTGTGTGTGTGTGTGTGTGTGTGTGGCTATTTATATATAAATATACTTTTTTATATATACTGTTTTACTTAATTAATAAAGAAAAGAAAATAAGATGAACAAGAAACTTTTATATTTTAAAACTATTTGGAATATTTTTAACAAACATGATACTTTTTTTTAAACACACACGCGCGCGCACACAATATTAGCAATAACAACTAAAGAATTTCATTTATCTTTTCATTTGCTTTTATAAATATTTAATATTTATTTTAAAAAATAATTATTAACAGCAACATGATTGAATAATGTTGCTTTTTTGATTTATTTAATTGTATGTATTACTCTATTTTTTTAATATTTCATTTAAAATTTAGGCTAAAATAAATACACATATGAAAATCAATAAAAAATTCTAAACCAGAATATATACACATGTATGTCATTTACAGGGACCCTTCCTGCCATTATACACATTTGTATCCTCATAAACCATAAATTTAAATGAAATTACACTAGGGTTTAACATTTCTTGCTAATGAAATGGTAATAAATTCACAATATTTTGGAAGCCTATTTAAAAAAGCCTTTATTGTAATTTAAATTTAAAATAAACATATGCATGAAGCACTAAAACATGATTAATTTCATATGCACTCAAATATTAAAGTCACAGCACATCTGTTTCTCTTCCTAAGCGGTCTATGATATGTTTTTAACAGTGGTATTTTGTAGTTGATGAAAACATGCCTCATGGTGTCACTTAAACACCTGTTGGAGCACAGATGGAGGGACATCTGCAGCTTGCAAGCTCTGGATCAGCCGCTGAACCGTGGCTCCTCTTCCGTTCCTCTGTGTCCACATCACCAGCCCCGCGAGCACCTGACTTTGGACCGCCAGCGGATGGTCAGAGCAGCATCGGTACAGATCGGCACAGGACAGGCCCAGATCCAGCAGCACAGACCTCCACTCTGAGCCCAGACAGGATGCCAGCTGATTCAGATGCAGGGCAGTTGGTACGGTCAGAAGGATGTGGTCAGGAACACCACATTGAACTGAAAACAAGGACACAATGTGTAATTTTAGAAATACGGTAAGTCGTCCCGTGTTGAAGAAGCAGAGCTTACAGCAAAAACTCAAATACTGTATTTAATTGCAATTAGGCGCATCCCAATTTGTGAACTTACTGTGAACTATTGTTTGCTATTTTTAGTGTACTAATGCAAGTATGATACACTTGTTTAATAATAATAATTCATTCATTTTCCTCTCGGCTTAGTCCCTTTATTCATCAGGGGTTGCTACAGCGGAATGAACCGCCAACTTATCCAGCATATGTTTTACACAGCGGATACCTATCCAGCTGCAACCCAGAACTGGGAAACAACCATACACACTCATTCACACACATATACGACGGCCAATTTAGTTTATTCAATTCCCCAATACCACATTTCTTAGGACGGTGGGGGAAACCGGAGCACCCGGAGGAAACCCACGCCAACACGGGGAGAACATGCAAAGTTGCAAACTCCAAACAGAAATGCCCACTGACCCAGCCAAGTCTTGAACCAGCGACCTTCTTGACAGTGCTATCCACTGAGCCACTGTGTTGCCAATAATAATAATTATTAATAATAAAGTGTGAACACTTCATTAACTCAGCTTGAAATGAATATTTCACCCAAAAATTAAAATTTTGTAATCTTTTAACATCAATTGTGGAGCACCACGTCACTTACTCTAGTTTCCTCACAGGATGTTTTCTACCTTAAGCATATTTTCCACTTGAGCAGAATTCTTTAAACTTTCGCAGAAGACACAACTGAAGAAAAAACATGCGTTTGCAGTAAACACGTCATGCATTTCACACCGTTAATGTTTGCTCTGACATTAAATCGAATTATTTGCCTAAATACTTCATTTAGGTTTCATTTTAATTTTGAAAATGAATTTTGGTGTGAATCCAGCATTATCCACAATTCATTCGTCACGAAGTTTCTTTCTTCAGCTGAACACAAAAGAAGATTTTTTTTCAAAATACTAAAAAACAATTGGCTACATGCTTTAAAACATCTTTTTTTATGATCAACAGAAAACTCATAAAGCATTGAAACCATTCCAGGGAGTGTTAATTTTCATTTTTTGGCTGAACGACCAATCTAACATGATTTACGTGATCTATATTTAATTACGTATAGTGAAGTGTGCAGGGCTTTCAGACTCCGGTGTTGAATGACAAAATATCTGTATATGGTACAAGACGCTTCATGTTGAGGTGAAATCACCACCTCAGGTGTGCATTCATTTATAATAACTCAATGGCTTGATGCCACTTATTCTGCTTATACAGTTACCACACCTAAAACACTGTTCAGATGTTCTATTTTAAGACATCTGTCAGGTTTTTGTCGTCAAAATGATTCTGTGTGTAGGATTGCTATCTTTCACCACAAACCTTGTGTTTTGTTTGATTAGATTTTTGAATGTTGTAGGCTGTGAACTATACGGTGGCCGAGAGAGCTTAACGTGCTACAATTTAAGAAAGCACATGCAATAACAAAAAACACCAGCAAATTAAGAAACGATCTTCATCAATTTGACAGCACACCTGTTGCAAATTCTCACAACACAGACAACGGAAGAAACGCGCAGCAAATTGGTCAAAATACAAACAACATAAGAAACGAGCAGCAAATTGGTCAAAACACAAACAACACAAGAAACACGCAGCAAATTGGTCAAAATACAAACAACAAAAGAAACGCGCAGCAAATTGGTCAAAACACAAACAACAGAAGAAACGCACAGCAAATTGGTCAAAACACAAACAACAAAAGAAACGCGCAGCAAATTGGTCAAAACACAAACAACAGAAGAGACGCACAGCAAATTGGTCAAAACACAAACAACAAAAGAAACGCGCAGCAAATTGGTCAAAACACAAACAACGGAAGAAACGCACAGCAAATTGGTCAAAACACAAACAACAAAAGAAACGCGCAGCAAATTGGTCAAAACACAAACAACAGAAGAGACGCACAGCAAATTGGTCAAAACACAAACAACAAAAGAAACACGCAGCAAATTGGTCAAAACACAAACAACACAAGAAACGCGCAGCAAATTAGTCAAAACACAGACAACAGAAGAAACGCGCAGCAAATTGGTCAACACACTTGCAAACATCCACATAACACCACGGAAATGTTTCAAGAGGACCCAAAAACATGACAGACCCGCCGTGACTGTTGTTCAGTGAAGTGATTGGTGGTCTTTGAAAGGTGAGTTGTTTTTCGTTTATTTTAATATCCTGATTACACGATTCCGTTGTCTTTTTTAAATTATCAGTTTAATTAATGATTAACTGAAACGTTGCGTTATAAATAAATTAGGACTACAGTCACGGCACAATGACACATCTGTATCTCAGCTGGGTCCGTCATGTTTTTGACCAATTTGCTGCGCGTTTCTTCCATTGTTTGTGTTTTGACCAATTTGCTGCGCGTTTCTTCCATTGTTTGTGTTTTGACCAATTTGCTGCGCGTTTCTTCCGTTGTTTGTGTTTTGACCAATTTGCTGCGCGTTTCTTCCGTTGTTTGTATTTTGACCAATTTGCTGCGCGTTTCTTCCAGTGTCTGTGTTTTGACCAATTTGCTGTGCGTTTCTTCCGTTGTTTGTGTTTTGACCAATTTGCTGCGCGTTTCTTCCGTTGTTTGTATTTTGACCAATTTGCTGCGCGTTTCTTCCGTTGTTTGTATTTTGACCAATTTGCTGCGCGTTTCTTCCGTTGTCTGTGTTTTGACCAATTTGCCGCGCGTTTCTTCTGTTGTTTGTGTTTTGACCAATTTGCTGCGCGTTTCTTCCGTTGTTTGTGTTTTGACCAATTTGCTGCGCGTTTCTTCCAGTGTCTGTGTTTTGACCAATTTGCTGCGCGTTTCTTCCAGTGTCTGTGTTTTGACCAATTTGCTGCGCGTTTCTTCCGTTGTTTGTATTTTGACC
>CAIGQQ010033859.1:2156694-2172084 GCA_903798035.1 Danio albolineatus
TTGTTTGTATTTTGACCAATTTGCTGCGCGTTTCTTCCGTTGTTTGTGCTTTGACCAATTTGCTGCGCATTTCTTCCGTTGTCTGTGTTGTGAGAATTCGCAGCAGGTGTGCTGTCAAATTTATGAAGATAATTTCTTAATTTGTTGGTGTTTTTTGTTATTGCATGTGCTTTCTTAAATTGTAGCATGTTAAGCTCTCTCGCCCACCATAGGAAATAACTAAAATCCTTCAGCATAGTAATATAGAACTATAACGCTGCATGCAATTACTTTTTCTGTGTGTGTATCTAAAAATAATTGCACAATTTAGGGTCCATTTACACAGTATGCATTTTTCCATGTTTTACTTTTCAATAGTTTTTTTGGTGTCACTTTATATTAAGTGTCCTTAACTACTAAGTACTTGCATCAAAAAACAAATACAATGTACTTACTGTGTTCATAATGTATTTGAGAACACTTGTGGTGCTCTTGAGTTGGGACAGGGGTAGGGTTAAGGACAAGTTGGGTGGTATCAGTAGGTTTAAGGGTGGGTTAAGGTGTAAGGGATGGTCAACAGTGTATTTACAAATGTAATTACATAAATTAATTACAGATGTAATTACATACAGGTATTTAATCAAGCATAAGTACAATGTAAAAACATGTATTTACACAATAAGTACATTGGAACGCATTATTAATTTTGGTGTAAGTACACATTAGTTAAGGCCACTTAATATAAAGTGGGACCATTTTTTTCTTTTACGTGCTTGACAGACATCTTGTGTCTTTTGCAGTGCTACAACTACAAACAACAATTACAAAATAACGTTTAAACAACAAATACAGTGTTTTGTTTGGTGATAACATATTTTGTTAGCATCTTTTAAAAAAAAACTTTATTATAACTTTAATTTGAAACAATAACTTTTAAAAAAGTATGACATAACCAGTTTGATATGCACTAAGTCCTATTTATAGACGTTGTATTTTATGCATGATGTAGATCCACTACATTAAGTTTTGAACCATATTTGTTTATATTCCTTATACTTCCATGAAAACAAGCAATAAGCACTGAAAGCAAAAGAATGTAAGAAAGAGAAGCATGTTTTATTCATGCAAGCTTCCGCTTGTTAATGCACTCGGCTTGAGGTGACAAGCCATGCATGCATAATGGTGACCTCAGTAACACAGGGTTGAGGGGTGAAGGGACAAAAAAACAACTATTCTTATAGAATATGACTTTATTTATTCCAATAAATCCCCATGACCCTCAGAGGAGCAGCTCACCCTGCTGAATAAAATATGATATTGACAATAATCCAGCAGCAATACATCTGTCCATCTATAAGAAGCATCAGTAAGCCAACACTATTTACTGCGGTGACGGCGTTCCGTAGAAGCACACGCACAAAAGTCATCTAAATAATACTGGAGATGTTTAACCTGTCAAAAGGTGGCAATATTTACATCCAGTTTTTTGGATTTGGGTTTTTTGACCCTACGTAATAAACACACGTCATTGTTTTCGTGCGAAGAGAATAGAGATGTGTTTTATTTGAGCAGCGGGGATGAATGGAGCAAAGTTCGCTTTGAGAGTTTGTTTTGAGTGTTCCCGAATTCCTCACAAAATCAAGGACATTCATTGATTTCTGTCGTCAAGAGGCAATAGTGGCCACATCAGTCAGGGAGAATAACAACTCTCTCTATCTCTAGGGCAGGACATCCATGTTTTTAATATCTTCTGAGTGAAATTTAACGCTCATCTGATCAAAATTTCAACATTTATTCTAGAATTTGTATTGTTTTCTAGAATTTGTATTTGTTTTATTTGCTTCTCAGAGACTATGCTTACACTGTTACTGTTTGGGACTTACAATTAAATTGATTTGAAATGTTGTGTTTATGATAGGGATACTGTTTGTATGAACGTGCAACAAGTCTAATGGATATACAGTGCACTTTTTCACCAGTGCCAGTTGGCGCATTTATATTTTAGGATTTTTAAAGACTTGTAAAGTACAGAGGAGGATTAGGACCTTAAAGCAATAATAATAATAAAACATTTTGATATGAATATCATAATAATGCAAGACTAAACTTATTATATCTAAATAACATGTAAAAAATAAACTCATGTTTCGAAATAACCTTTTTCTTAGAGTTTAATGAGTTTATTCTCAACCTTTTATGTTTTTTTTCTCAAACCACAATGGCTTTATTTTCAAAACTGAATGACTTTATTCTCAACACTTTATTTCAAGCTTTCTCTTGAAACAGTAAAACAAGAAACTTATTCAATTAAATAAATGTATTTTTTCTTGAAATGTAAAAACTTTAATCTCACATTAATGACTTAATTATCAAGATTTCTTTTAATAATTGGCCCTAATCATCTACCTTAATTAAGTATTTAAAGCCAAAACAACAATCAGCTACAAAGATAGATCACAAAATTACACAATTTGATGTTGAATTTGATGAACATTTTGTTTGTAGCAGAACTTTAACTTTACTTATTACAAGTCACTTTACATGTAAATGCAAATGTTAAATACACTACAAAAGTTGTCGACTACAAACTCTTGTTGTCAATGCAGAGTGAATGGCAACATCAACTGTCTGAGGTATCAAGACATTTGTGCTGGCCATTACATTACAAACCACAGGAGAGGGCAAAGGATAGTGCTCTTTCTCATACATCAGCCTCCACATCAAAGTTCCTAAAAGCAAAGAAGCTCAAGGTGCTCTAGGATCGGCCAGCCCAGTATCCAGACATGAACATTATTGAGCATGTCTATAGTAAGATGGAGGAGGCATTAAAGATGAATCCAAAGAATCTTGATGGATTCTCTGGAAGTCCTGCATGAACGCTTTCTTTGCCATTCCAGAAGACTTTATTAATAAGTTATTTGAGTCATTGCAGAGATGTATGGATGCAGTCCTTCAAGCTCATGGGAGTCATACACAATATTAATTATTTTTTCACTACCATGACTTTATATTCTGTGGATTATTTCTGTTAAGTGACAAGACTTTGGTCGAAGCAAAGTCAGACCTTACTGTCCTAATTAAATAATTAAAAATCAAGGCATGATCATATTTTATTTTGGTAAAATATGCGTAACCAAGAGGCCTTTGCCTTTGATATAAACCACTTCTGATACCAAATGATCAACTAGAAGTAAAGTTATTATTTGTTGTTCCTAAAACTTGGATAGGCAACAAGACTATTGTCAGGTTGTGTACAAGACTGACGATCATATATTTCTGTTCAGACTAGAAAACGTTCGAGATAACAGTCATTATTTTGCAATAACACTTGCTGGCATTGTTATAAATGGTCAAATGTCCAAGTGCAGTAATTAATGGATTTGGACACTTTTCAGTAGTTCTTCACAGCTTTAAAAGCTTTCAGACCTCAGAGACAAAAAAGATTAGTGTGTTGAGGTGCCCAAACCACCAGCTATAAACACCACAAAGAGGATTTCACGCAGCAAATACTATGCTGATTTAGGAAGCGGAGAGGGGGGTGGTTGAGGGGTGAGCTGGTACAGATCCAACAGAGCCATAACATGTCTGGGGCAAGACTTTATCTGATTAATGGGGGTGGAGGTATAGAAACAAAAAGAAAGGAAAAAGAAGACAGACAGAGACAAGACGATTAAAGAAGTAAACAGAGAAAAGGGCAGATAAAGGAGAAGGCTGTAACAGTGATTAGTATGCTTTAGTGGGTTTATCTCAATATTTCTTGATATTAACAGTGTTTTTTTGTCTTAAGATAAATATAATTAATATATTACTAATTAGTAAAGTTAGCATGCTACTAGAATGAATTAACAATGTTTAAACGTTTCTGACATGTCTTAAAAGACTGATAACATGTTTTAGCACAATGCTAGAATGAATTAGCATGTTGCTGACATGTTTTAACAGGCTGGCCATAAATCTTTTTTTTATTTATTAATCTTTTAAAATAAAATATGCTGAATCTGAAGGAGGTCAGACTTTCTCATTGATCCCTCAGGCTGTTTTTGAAAATTCTGAACAAAAAATGGCTAAGATAGTTGGAAGTGTGTTTCTACTGTCTTTCCATGAGTTTCTATCTATCTATATATAAATATATCCTTGATAACTTTTAGCAGTTTAATAAATTTTTGTGCCACGACAGCATGAATTAGCAAGCTGCTAGCACATTTACACCCTATTTTATTACTTGGCTAATATGTTGCTACAATTAGGTTGTTTCAAACCTCCTCTAGCTTAACTACATTTAGATTTGAGTATTTCCACATTAGTGTTTGTTTTTATGGAGTTATACTAATATTGTAACAATATTAATACAATTTATTTCACATAGCACTTTAAAAGGCCTCTCGTGGAGCTTTACATACAAGTTGATGCACTCAATGAAACAGATAGATATAAACATGTATAAAATGTATCATTAAAAAAAATATGTTTCACAATCGGTGTTGGGTAAAAAAGTAATATATTACCATTTTAAGCCTCTCATACTCGCAAAAATAACAAAACACATACTTTCACATTAGTTTTCCTTTAAAAGGTAACCAATAAAACATTCAGCAACTTCTTTTAAAAGGAATTTAGATTGTAATGTATTAAATTTCCAAACACTGTTCACAAGGCTTCATTTTAGGCTACATTTTTGATCTTGTTTACTTTATTCTGAACAAAGAAATAATATAGAAAAGTAACATACACAGTACAAATAATTTGTTCCATTGTTTGGGGGGTTATCAAATTGTACTGTAAATATAAAATACTGGAAGTAGTTTAAATAAAAAGAAATACAAATTCTTTCTACCTTAAATATTTGGAACTTCTTTGTAATTATTAAGCAAACTCAATGTACTTTTCTACAGTGATTAAAAAATATGTAACCTGTGGAAATGGATGAGAATAAATATATATTGGACTTTATTTTGACTCTTAGCCTCTATGATTTAATATATCTATGATTGTTATATGATTTAAAAAGTAAAAAACAGAATTTAACAGATTAGAAAAAGAATTAGAGAAAAAAAATTGATGAAAATAAAAAATAAAAAGACCTCAACAGTAAACTAAAAAAGGACATAATTTATTTAATATGTACAAACCCAAAATCAAAAATCAAAAATGAACAAAAATGCATTAATTATTTTAGAAAGAAAGAACACAAGGGAAAAAAAGAGCGACAGAAAGGCTGCTCTGCAAAAAACATTGGCTGGAATTCCGCGAAATGCTTAACTTTTCTCAGAATTGTTTCTCTTTTATAGGATGAGGCATTCCAGCTTCAATTTCCATGCACACATGTAGACACTCCAGACTGCTGGAGGGAACAGATCGTACACTTGAAGAATGATTGAAAAGTCCTGATCTGAGAGGACGTTACAGTACATTAGTCTGAAAAACATGTGTAGCTCTGATGTACACATATAACCTGTCTATCAAGCTTTCATTCTATCAAGTGTCTGTGAGTGCACACTTAACAGCTGCAAGTGCTTATGAATGAATTAAACATCCTTGTGAGAGGATACTTTACATTTGAAGGAATATGTTTTCGTTGTTGTTGGTTTTTTTACACACATAAGCATAGAAAATTGTGGTTCTATGGATTACCAAGATTTATGAGATTTGAGAAATGTATTTTTATTTTATTCTATAGATGTCTGATAAATAAATAAATTCTAAATAAAAATATAGTAATTTTAATGTTGTTTTTTCTTTTGTACCAAAAAAAATTGTATTGTGTTGTCCAAAACTGAATATAAATGTCAGAAAACACAACAAATTAATTATTTTATGAATCATATTTTTATTCATTATATCTTAAAAAAAATCCATCTTTGGTGAAATAACCCAGATTTTAAATCACTTTTACTTAAAGTTTTCCAGAATAAATCCAGTAAATTCAGAGCACTGTCAAGCAGTCACATTTGTTTCTATTTAGTTTCTATGGAATAACAGGATTTATGAGATTTGTGTAATTTATTTTTCTTTTATTCTATAAAATGTCTGATAACATCTCTGATAACAGCCAGACACAGGAAAAGTTTCTTTCCTCAGGCCATCTACCTCATGAACAGTTAATATTTTTCCTATTGTGCAATAAACATGCAATACTTTCTCATGCGCACTTGTACACAGCATCATACAACAATAAACGATGCAATACTTCTCCTTACGCAGTTGTACACAGCACCTTATAACAATATACAAAGCAATACTTCTTACGCATTTGTACAAAACACCTTATAACCTGTATATTTATAACAAATCTGTACATACATTTCAACATCCAGATCTTTTGGACTGACTGCATCTCTGTTTATTGTCTATCATCTTTTTTTTTTCATATTTATTTTGTGTTGTCACTTGTCACTTTATGTACACTGGAGGCTTCTGTAGCCAAAGCAAATTCTTTGTGTGTGTGAAGTACACTTGGCAATAAAACTGATTCTGATTTTGATTCTTTAAAATTATAAACAAAATATTTCAATATGTAATATTGAAATGTTGTCTGTTTTCTATTGCGCCATATAAACAATAATATTGTGCTGTCTAAAAATGAATTTAAATGTCTGAAAACACAGCGAAATGAATTATTTTATGTTAAGAGATCAATATTTGGTGGAATAACACAGATTTGTAATGACAACGAATGAAGACTAACATTTTACTCAAAGCCCTCTATAATAAATCCAGTAAATCCAGAGCATTGTTAAGTAGTCGTATTTATTCCATATCCATATATTTCGTTTATTAGTTTATTTGTTCATTTGGCAGGGACAGTGTACATTAATAAGCATTTCTGCAAATGCACCAGAATTAGCCAGAAGGCTATTTTTCATCTGTTGTCCCTTGACAGATGTTAAAATTGTCAACCTAAAAAAACACTCCAAAATTACACAATCAAACAAGCATAGTTAAGAAGTGCTAAAATAGACATAGTGAACCTTAAAAAATAATGTAAATGTACAAATAAAACTAAAAACACCAACAATATGTACATATGTAAAGGTGTGTTCAATTAAAGGGATAGATAGTTCACCAAAAATAAAAATTAGTTGTATTTACTCATCCTCAATGAGATTCTTTTAATAAACACAAAGAAGATATTTTAAAGAAAGCTTAAAACCTGCAACCACTGACCAAGTCAAAGTCAACTTTCTTCAAATATCTTCTTTTGTGGAAAAATTAAAGGGAGAGTATAAGTAATGACAATAATGGGAGTAAACATGTCAATAATGAGAGTAAAAAATAATTTCTCTCTAGGAAAAGCATATTGGTTAACTTTGGCCAGGGTGAATCGCCCACATACGGCCTCTAGAGAACAGTAAGCTGTGCTGTATCTCTGGAAAATTCCACGAAATCTCACTATAAACCCTATTTTTCAACAAGCACGACGTCAGAGGAAAAGCTTATAAATCAGAATAATATACGGCGCAAACCACAGAACTTAACAAAAACCTGCAGGATACAACCATAATGTGACATGTTTCCTATTAAAGACAGTCAGCGAGGTACTCTGAGGACATTCAGGTGCTAAATCCTTTAACCGGACTCAAATTACTCAGTATAACAAGCATAGTATAGGCTAAATGTTGGCTAATTTTGAAATGAAAATGGCCTGACTTTGGTGGTTTGCAAATTGGCTCCTTCTATACATTCGCATGTGATTTCAGTGCATTCCAGCTTTTATCAGGCTTCAAATGTTCTCATTCCTGCACTCATGACCGCAGTTCTGCTGCCCAAAATGGAATTCCTCCTGGATAATGTGTCTAAAGTGAAAACTTAGTTCAGACCCAAAGATAAGATTACACCTCTTTCCAAAGGAAATTTCCGGTCAGGAATATGCGGTTTATATGTGCGTGTACTCAACAGAAAAGAATGTAATAAATGTAATAAAAGATTTGGTTAAAAATGGCAAACACATTACACTTGCACTAGAAAATATGTGCTTTTCGGAATAAAAACCTAAAAATAAGGCTAATCATCAGCTGTCTAAATTTAAAAACACCAATTATGTATTTATTGAATAAGTAATGTTTGATATATAAATATACCTTCAACATTAATGGATTTTTTTTTTTATGAAAACACAATTTTACACTAACATTGCAAATAGAAACATTAATTAATTTAAATTCAAAATAAAACTAATTTAATACTAGAATAATAATATTTAATATTCATTGTATTAAACAATTTAGAATGTGTGCATATTGTAGTTATATATGCAATAATACAATAATATATATGCTATTTACATAACATGATCATGACAATATAGGATATTGTGAAAAAAAAACAATAGTAAAACTAAAATTCAAATGATGCTTTTTTCAATAATTATATAATACAATAATACATTTATTATTATTATTATTATTATTATTATTATTATATGATAATATATTAAGCTTGTGTTAGTTTTCAGTATATTTTCCACACAGGCAATTGATTATATATATATATATATGTATGTATATATATATATTAGGGCTGTCAAAAAATTAATCGTGATTAATCACATCCAAAATAAAAGTTTAACATAATATTTGTGTGTGTACTGTGTATATTCTATTATGAATATATAAATACACACATGCATATACTTGATAAAATATTGGTTTATATTTAGATATACAAAAATATATGTGTAAGACACAAATTTTACATTTGAATATGATGTAACTACTTTGATGTAACTTTTTTATATATAGTTTTGGCTTCTATGAATGTGTTTATCACATATACATAATAAATATATAAAACAGACACACATTTTATGTCAAAACAAACTTTTATTTTGGATGTGATTAATCACGATTAATTCTTGGACAGCCCTAATATATATATATATATATATATATATATATATATATATATATATATATATTAACCACATTTTGTGGTTCGGTGAGAGCAAATATATGCAGTGAAAGTACAAATCTGGACTGATTCAGCCAGGAAGAAGCACTTATGGTTTATTATTCTTCATATGACTGACACAATAAATCTTAAGAACCACTAATTGTGCTTAACGGACCCCATAATAAGCCTTGGGCTTTGGGGCACAGTAATAGTCAGATAAAGCACTCTTGTTCAACAAAATTGTTATATGCTACACATCTGATCTGGAAAAACTTCCCAATCATTTGATTAAGACAACAAACTCATATTAGGGCAACTGATTTAAAAAAAATAATTATTAAATTAAATTGACTTTTAATTGTTTAATTGTTAAAATTGTTATTTTTTTACCTTCCCTTTGGCCAACTAGGTTACACTACAAATAATCCATAATGACAACTGAATGAACAGCACATTTGGCTTTGTGATGTGTTCAGTTCTGTCATGAAAGTATCATTACGCTTAGTATTTTAACATGACATTAGTATCTCAAGTTTACTATGGTCAAAGCTTTTTTTAGTTCATTCTTTTGCCCCTCTTAAATATGTTTATCTTTGTATTCTCTAAAGTACAGTAATATTCAATATACATCGGTAATATTGATTTCAAAAGTACCTGAGAGTTTCGGGGCCTTATTCATGATATGCTAAACGTAATTTGTTAAAATGCCTTTTAATTTTATATCACATAACTGATTTTTTTGTCATTCACACCAAGCACAATAATTACAAAGATACCATAAAGATAAGAAATTCTAAACATCTTTCTGAATGCAAAACAGTAGTAGTGTTCAGCCCACAACTAACGATAAAGAGGTAGAGAAACAATATAGTTTGGATCACGTTTAGAACAATTTTTCTCAGCTAATAACACTGAATTTTGCACTGTGTGTATTTTGCACTGTCTGAATTTTTGCACTGTCTGTATTTCGCACTGTCTGGAGCCAGCACCTAAGCTTTTCACTCATCATGGCACACGTGCTGCTGATGATGTGACAATAAAAGTGATTTGATTAGATTTGATTTGAATAAAACACTGACAGCCAGTCAGAATCCACTGAAGTATAAAGGGTTCATGCTTTTTAAATACAGAAGATATTGTGGAGAAGCATTTATGCTTAACCCTCTTCAGAGATTATAGATAATTACTATCTAGAAAAAAAATTATACAATGAGAAAGAATAATAAATATACATGGAAAGTTATGAAAGGCAAAATCCTAGGTATCTAGTGCTAGTTAGCATCTTTGTGTTGCCTCCTATGTTGTGGAAAATAATTTGTGTAGTTTTTATTCCACTACACTGATTGTGATCACTAAAATTGTTTTGTTAGATTAATATATTATATTTTAAAATAAAGATTACAAGAGCTGGATTCACTGGTTATATGCGCTAGTAGCTCACTAAGGAAAACTGCTAGTTATAACAGGATAATGCACAATGAAAAGACTAAAAATAAACGAATCTTTACAGATCATCAGCATGAACACAAATATATTTATCATTATATTTACAGGTGTTGTACTCTGCTTCATGCGAAAACATGGTGAATGTGTTCATATAATGCATAAGAATCTGTTCCTTATGTAAGGATTATTATGCTTTTTCAGTAACGTTTATTTTCAGTATTTGTAACAACATTAAAAAAATTTAAATAAATAAAAAAGGCCAAAAGCCCAATCATATCCCACCTGCACCAATAAAAAACATTCCTAAAAGAGGCAGCGCATCCAGGATCTGAGTCCAGCTGGAACAAACTTTACGCTTCCACATTTTGACAGGAAGACTCTCCTCAAGCCAATATTCCTGGAAATCAGACTGTACTAGAGAAGGGTGGAGGGAATGGAGGAGGAGAGTCGGTGTGACGCTCCAACAAAAACAAGCGAGCAGCACTGCGCTGGCTCTGTGTAAAAGCAAATTAATGCAAGTGCCTTCCTCTGGCTTAGCGGACAGTAATGTGATTGTTACCAGGAATGCAAATGGGCTGTACTGCATGCTATTGTTAATTAACTTATTAAAGGACATCTCAAGTCTTCAGTTAAGCACATCTTCCTGAAATTATGACCTGGCCATAAAGTCTTTGTTGGACTGTGGTGACCTGATCAAGGATGCTCTCTGTAATTATATTACATGAAAAAAATAATAAACCAACATTCAAGATTACATATGGTGTGTTCAGTTTCACTGCTACATTTCAATATAGTGACTATTCGATATGGTGATTTGAAACTTGTGTATTTGAAAAGATAACTAAAATTTAAAAAGCTAAACTTAAAAACATATAATGTCCCCTGCAAAAATATTCAAAGCACCTTTCTTTTCTTTACAATTTGTACTGTAACCCTTCCTAAACATCTTTACAGTCATCAATGATGAACATTTAACCTCCACGGAAAGTTTTTATTCCATAAAAGTTGGAAACAACAGGGGAAAAAAAGTTTTATTAGATTATGAAATTGTTCTTCACACTATTAAAAGAAACGATTTTCCTTTAAAAGCTTCTTTGTGATATCCAAAACTTCAAAAACTATAGCATAACTATGAAAAACTCTTCTTCCTGTTACCTTTATTAAACTGTATTCAACTAGATTGTCTAATCTGATTAACCTCAATTCTAAGTTTAATGTCTGAAGGAAACTGATCACCTGCACATTTTCAGCTTATTTCTAAAACATATCTGAGGGTGGATGAAGTTTTCAGTAGCTGTGCTTCCATCAAAAGATGTAAATTTATGCTGGGAGGTTGATGAATTACTGTAATGAATTAAGAAATTACAGTAACAGACAACCCACAAGAGTAGACTTTGCATTCATGAATTCTGCCTGCTGATATTTATATACAGTAATAAGACTGTATACATTTTTTTATAATAGACAAGTGATTCCGCTACGTTTCTCACTGACATGTTTCCTCAACTGCAGAGATTAAAGGAAATTTAGATTTTTCCATTCCTAATAACAACTTTTTTATGGCATCTATGTGTTCACCAACTCGTAAGTACGATTTATCTGACTTGACTTAAACAACTATTCTGTCAATTTGTTTCCATCGTAGTATGTGTGCATTTTTTTATTGCAAAAAAAGTCTATTCTACTCAGTTGTGCGCAATCCATTTTTTATCCATTTTGAAAATGTGCACGTTTTTTCATGCAATCTTCCAAAATGCACATAAAATAGAGGTGGATGGAAACTCAGTCTTGGACCCAAACAAACATCTGTGGAAAAAATGAGAAAATTTTTCTGAGGTAGGAAAAAGTCTTGTGAAGTTGATCAATATGTTGTGTAGCAAAATATTGAAAAACTATAAAGTCCAATCCCTGACCTCGGGCAATGGCCGAATGTTTACGTTATGCACAACTGATGTATATGACATATGACGCATTATGTAAGATACATTGGTACACTGTAAAAAATGTAATGACAAAAAGTCAAGACCACAAATATTTATATGTCGCTTGAACTTATTTTAATAAGTTAATCAGTTTTCAGCTAAATTGATCGAGTTGCAAAGTTTAATAAAAGGACTAAGTCGACAAGAAAATGAATGAATAAATGAATAATAATAATAACATTATACAAATGCAAAGTGTCAGGAATAAACTGAAAAAAGGCCCCCGAGATAAAGAAGGCATGGAGGCAATGGTTTTTATATTAATGTAGAAAATATTAATTTTGTAAATCCTTTAATTTTTTTCGTTTGTAAAGATATTTGTGTATTTCTGTACATCCTGTCTGTATTAAGCAATGAGTAAGCATTTGGACCTGCATGGGCGCATAACTAACACGCTCTGCGCTGGACTTTAGACCAGCTTTTAGTTGTCTATTTCAGTTCCTCAAAATAGCATGCGCCTTAACACACCTCCTTTTAGACCAGCACACCCATAAGTGGCGCAAATATTTTTCTAATAAAACACGTGGCGCAAAACATGAAAATTACGGTTGAGCTGCTCTGAAAATAGCAACAAATCGTGCCATACACGTCTTGAGCCCTATTGCGAGACAGGGCACTCAGACTGCATTTGTGTAGCAGAAAAAAACATATCTTGAGAGTGAGTAAATAATAGAGACATATTTCTTTTTTGAGTGAACTATTCCTTTAAATAGAATTTTTCAATATGTCACCAAATGGCTCTTTTTCTAATTATACCTGACTTTCAGTGGGTGTCTTCTTTAAATAATGCTGAAAATGCATGTGACATTATTTTTTTCTAAATAATACTAAAAAACATAAATGAATATAAACAGCACACATGATCCCAATGTACTGAGTAGCTAAATATAAACATCACTGTGAAGCTGCTCAGAAGCTTAACTGCATGTGATTGTTTTCTCATATGTGTGCCATATGCTGTCATATAATATAATGTTGTGGATTTCTGTTTTCGTTCTCAAGCTTTTATTTAATAGTCTTTGTGGGCAGCACTGGCATACGCTGTAAACACATAGCAAACGGTCCAAAATCTCTTGAGATGAATGGGCAGCTGTTGAGTATTACAGAGGATGAACAACAGCGCATAAGGAATTAACCTGAAGATATGAGACATACACAAACACAGCTGTGCAAATAACTACAATCATCTTGATCTGATGTGGTGGACACGTGTTACTGATCAGACTGTTTGGTTGTCACTCAAAAAGTTCTTGTAGATCTGTTGTGATCGAGAATATAAAACAATGCTAAATGAAAATTTTAAAAAAGCAACTGGAATTTTAATATTTTGCAGATACTAAAGGTGCAACTTACATACTATTAAAAGTATTATTAACATATACAAAAACCTATTGACCTATTGGAATGTGTCCTTTAATATATATATTTTATATAATTCTGAGGCAAACTAATCATACATTTTTATACCTTAATACACAGAAAATGCACATTAAAATAATAAAAAATCATGTGAGGCAAAATGGGGCATTTTGTCTTTATCCAATATTTTTTATTTTATATTACTGAATTAAAAGTCAAACAATATTTGATCAAAAACACTTTCATATAAATTGCACTGTTGTAAAATATACAGTGGGTATGGAAAGTATTCAATAACCATGAGCACACGGCTAAAATAACGAAGGAGTGGCTTTACAACTACCCTCCGGATCAAGCCATGGGTGTGACACTGTGACTGAGTCCTGACTTAAACCCAATTGAACCCCTCTAGAGAAAACTTAAAATGGCTGTCCACCAATGTTTATCATCCAACCTGACAGAACTGGAGAGGATCTGCAAGGAAGAATAGCATAGGATCCCCAATTCAGGTGTTAAAAACTTGATGCATCTTTTCAAAAAAGACTTATGGCTGTATTAGATCAAAACTAAATACTGAGCAAAGGATCTGAATACTTAAGACCATGTGATATTTCAGGTTTTCTTTTGAAATAAATCTGCAAAGATGTCAACAATACTGTGTTTTTTGTCAATACGGGGTGCTGTGTGTACATTAATGAGGAAAAAATTTACTTATATGATTTAGCAAATAGCTGCAATAAAACACAGAGTGAAACATTTAAGGGGGTCTGAATACTTTTCGTACCCACTGAATTTCAAATAATTGGTTTCTAGAACGTATTTTAAAAATATATTTATTCCTGTGATGGCATAGCATCATTACTAATAATATGCAATCTGATATAATATTTGTTGGTCAGTAATTATAATCTATTACTGGTGCTCAGTTATCATAAATAGCTATCCATATTATTATGAAAGTTGAAAAACCTTTTGCTGCTAATTATTCATGTGAAAATGTTTGTCAGGGTTCATTTTTGAATCTATATATTTGTATATAAAAATGTATGTAACATCATAAATGTTTTTATTGTTATAAATCAACTTTTTAATCAAAAAACAGTTATAAAACAAAAAAAAACATGATGGTGTGTTGCAAAGATGAATCAATATTAATGAATTATGAAACTTAATTAAAGCCAACTAGGTTGTGAAAACTCCTTAGTATTAATGTTTAATTATAAAACAAACACAAAAAGTGAGAAGCAAGATAAAAAAAGATGTAATAATACTAAAAGATGCCATTTTCATTGAGAGGAAATAAGTCAGCGTGGTCTGCAGAGAAAATCATCCACAGTGATTCACACTACTGTGCTAACAAGCAGTCTGAACATGCTAACTTGCTGTATAATAGAAGACAGTTGGGTTAAATTTGTCTAGAGGCCTGCCGCAGAACATTTTGCCTCGTAAACAACTTAAAATTCAGAAGCATAATGCTTCAGGTACAACGATTCCCAGAACCCATAAGCCAAGGCTTAAGCAACCATTTGCATAGTTTTCCTTAAATCGAGCATTTTGTTAATAAACATGCAAATTGTGTGACCTGCAGGTGTGAGGAAAATGAGCTTTCCGTGTCCCCACTTGACTGATCCCCATTGGAAAGTAGGTAATAATGACTGTGTTTATTATTTAAACTGAACCAGAACATGCGTCTCCTTTATTAATGCGTCCGTGACACTGCAGATTCAGGAGTCGG
>CAIGQQ010033860.1:1037-20206 GCA_903798035.1 Danio albolineatus
TTTTTTATTTCGTTCAACAAAGTCATTGCAATAGAAACTAGTATATTCAGAGACTCAAATGAGTGGATTTAAAGGGATAGTTCACTCTGTCTTCAGTCAAACACACAAAAAAAGTTAATTTGAACTAATCCGGCTTGTGTTGTGATAGTCAAATGGGTTCAAAACAACACACACTCACTGGCCACTTTATTAGGCACACCTTACTAGTACTGAGTTGGACCCCCTTTTGCCTTTAGAACTGCCTTAATCCTTCGTGGCAGAGATTCAACAAGGTACTGGAAATATTCCTCAGAGATTTTGCTCCATATTGAGGTGATAGCATCACACAGTTGCTGCAGATTTGTCGGCTGCACATCCATGATGCGAATCTCCCGTTTCACCACATGCCAAAGGTGCTCTATTGGATTGAGATCTGGTGACTGTGGAGGCCGTTTGAGTACAGTGAACTCATTGACTAAGTTTACATGGACATTAGTAATTAGTAAGAATTTTTTATTTCATTTAACAAAGTCATTGCAATAGAAACTAGTATATCCAGAGACTCAAATGAGTGGATTTAAAGGGATAGTTCACTCTGTCTTCAGTCAAACAGACAAAAAAGTTATTTTGAGCTATTTCGGCTTGTGTTGGGATGGTCAAATGGGTTCAAAACAATCCCAAAATGTGCTCTATTGGATTGAGATCTGGTCAGTGGTGGAAAGAGTACTGAAAAATCATACTCAAGTAAAAGTACCATTACTAACCCAAAAATGTAGTGCAAGTAGATTAAAAGTATCTGTAGTAAATATTACTCTACGTAGTTTACATGTTTTTACAGTTTACATGTTCTCCCCATGTTGGTGTGGGTTTCATCTGGGTGCTCCGGTTTCCAGTGGTGGAAAGAGTACTGAAAAATCATAGTCAAGTAAAAGTACCATTACTTGCCCAAAAATGTAGTGCAAGTAGAGTAAAAGTATCTGTAAATATTACTGAAAGTATGAGTAAAAAGTAGATCTTTTAAAAGTACTCAAAGAGTAGTGAGTAGTGAGTATTACACTGTAGAAAAGTTGATGCGTTTACAGAATGTCACGTTTCCACATCCCTGCACAAACAACATGTGGTGTATTTAGGGATCTTCACTTCACCTTTCTTCCCCATTCTGACGCTCTGTTTGAGCCTCAGCAGATCGTCTTGGCCATGTCTGCATGCCTAAATGCATTGAGTTGCTGACATGTGAATATATATATATATATATATATATTTTTTTTTTTAAGATTTATTTTTGGCCTTTATTACATTGGACAGTATTGAGACAGGAAGCAAAGTTGGAGAGAGAGAAGGGGGTAGGGTAGGGAAATGTCCTTGAGCTGGGATTCAAACTCAGGATACCCTGACATGCTGCTGCACCATATGTCGGCGCGCTAACCACTAGGCTATTGCGCCGACTTCAACATAATATATTGTCTGTCTTAGTTGTGCTCATATTCCCATCTTAATTATTCTCACCTTGAGTTGTTAATATAATGAGTTTTCACAATCAGTTCTTCTGAAACCCATGTTATTGTGTTGTTTTGGCTGAATGGTGTTATAATCTCTGAATCCATAATACTAATACACGATTCCAGGCATCAGTTGCAGGACCTTGTAATTATCTCTTAGTCTCCATTATAGATTACACACCTTTTGGGGATGTTTAGGTGGTCCTGTAGAATCCCAGTCATAATTATCATGTTAGTTAGGACCAGGATCAATGTGATGTTCAGCTAAAATGAATCAGAGACAGAACAGATGTAGTCATTTTTGTAATATTCAATTGGTACATTTTAAGCGAACACATGTAGACTTGCACAGAAATAGATTTCTCACCCAGGGGAATGAGGATTTTGAAGGGCACCTTATTTCGAGCGCTAAGAAGAGCGATATAAGAGACTAATAGCTCCCTCCTTGTGCTTAATAAAAGCAGCCCGTCCCGAGATCATTTCAAATCCCGTAACCAATATTGTTAAGCCTCTTTGCCATCGCCGTTCCTGTAATAGAGAGGAGAATTCTTCAGAGACGCTTCAGCTCATCAGCACCCTTGGTTTATTCTCATTTTCTGAGCCTGAAACACTTTATTCAGACTCCGTTGTTTTGCTTTATAGTCATTGGAACAGTTTGTGTTTGATTCGTTCTGCCTCACAGTAATCGGTTTTAATTTTTAAATGCAAAGCTCCAGGCGACCCTTACAAAGAGAGTTTTCATTACTGGGTTAATAATGTGCAAGTCTCTTGTGACATTCCCAAGGTCTTGTCTTTTTCTTTTTTTTTTTAATGCATATTGAGCAGAAAAAATATCAAGCACTCATATAGATCATCAGTTCTATTATGATTAGAAAATTAAATTAAGGTTTTAAGGTATTGGGTTTTCATAATTTGCATTACTGACTATGAAGTAGCAGGGTTTGCCAAAGTCTGGCTAGTTAGTTTGACTCACAAACAATTGCAACCAAAATTCAGGGTTCATACGGTCTTTCAGTTCAAATATTTTTAATATTTTGCAATTCTGAATTTATATTTCATGAATTTATACTTTTTTCTTTTCTTTCAATTGTTTATTTCTCAATTTTAATTTCTAAATTCACTTCCTATCCTTCAGCTCTGGAGCGGTGCAAGCGTAACTGGCGCTCTTGGCAATCGACGCTTGCGTTAAGAGCAGGGGGAGCAAAGTGAAGAGGGGGAGGGGGGCTGGTGTTGGTTGGGGTTCACGGATGAAAGTGAAGAGCGTAATGGGGGAGGGGGTGGTGGTGTCTGTCTACATGCAATCCCTAACACGATGCCTCCCTGGGCGATTGCCCATATAGCCCATGCCTAAATCTGCCACTGCTTCAGCTTAGTCCTTGGTTTTAAAACACAGGACCATTGTGAAAATGTACCCCCGCTACATTTCTGTATAGCTGCTATGGGGTGGTCTATGCGCTACCAGCTGATCGCTTACCTCCGTGTGGACGGCTTTTCCGCTGTTACCAGTTTGCCCAGTTGCTTGCCTTGTATGTCAATGGACTTGAGATGCAGAGAAGAGTTCACCATGACGATGGGGTTCAAGTTTGGCAAAGAATGGTTCCAGAAAGCAGGTTAAACTAAAACAAAAAGCAAAAAATAAAATAAATGAGAAAGTAACAGGGTGAGAATGTGGTAAAATCTGAAAACCTGGTAAAAATCAGGCTGCCGGGAGGGCTTTTCTTTTTCTGGATAGCTTTTGAAAACACTGTCGGTTGGGTTCAGGGAAGTGGGGTGGGTGGGTGTGTCGGTCGGTCGGTCAGTTGGTCAGTCAGTCGACAGCGTCCTCTGGTGGATTTATCCAAGAACACCAGGCAGGAATGACACTCGCGAGAGAAATTTTAGATCTCAAAAAGCATACACAGCGACCTCTGGTGGTATCATGGAAACAAAGACTGGAAAAACTACCATTTGGGACATATTTCGCACTCTCTAGAAATGTATATAGGGGTACGTATCAATATTGAGCCTGAGTTGTGATTTTTATCAGGGGTCGCCACAGCAGAATGAACTACCAATTACTCTGGCATTTATGCAAACCCAGAATTGCTAGATATAGCATAGAGTTCTAAGGAAAAAAAGATTATATGTTACAATACTGACTTTTTTCTCTCTCAAAAATGTGAAAAACTGTGTATGCGCGTTTATCAAAAGGATGCAAAAAGTTTCTTAGCAAACAAAAACTTTCTTAAAGTAATAAAAAATCTTTTTTGTTTTCATCTCCATGCCCTTTTAGTGGCTCGGTACAGTAGTATCATTAAGAGGAATCAAAAAAATAACAAATGCTTCCTTTCTGAGTACAAACATGATTTGCTCATATTTGGTTGCTTTTGCAAACACTAAATTTGCCCTTCAATTTCAGATATTATTTCATAACATGCGACGAAATAAAGTTTTTCAAGCACTCATCAGGCACAGTGCTCTCACATCAGGCACAGTGCAGTAACTTCACATTTCTACAAGCAGATTAATGGTAGTTTTGAGCTGAACTCATCGCTCACTGTACAAGCTGTCTTCCCTCCAGAATAAATGAGTTTCTACAGTATGAGAGAAGAGATCGAGCGCTAACTGTGAAATAATGTTGGCTCTGCTCTCGCTGATATATTCTTTGATTGCATTTACTTGACGGCTTTGTGCACAATATCTAATGAGGACAGTATAATTTATGGACGTGATGTTTAATGTTGTTGTTTTTTTATTATAAAGCACTTGAGGGAGAAATAATATTCAGTAGGTAGGTTTTGGTTTTAATCTCTTTACCTTTTTAATGCCTGCAATCCACTCACAAGACAAGTCATTCACTGTAAAAGAAATGCTGGGTTTCACACAATCGATTTGTGTTGGGACAACATGAAGAAATTAAGTTAAAAAGCCCCTATTATACATTAAAAAGGGTCATATTTTGGTTTTGGTGGTCTCCAACAACAGGCTGATTTGCATGCTAGGTCAATAAACACTTTCATTGTCTTATAACATGCATTTATTTTTACCCAATCATCCCAGCGACTCCCATATGATTCATTCAGCGATTCATTTGTTCTCATACCCCACCTTAGCATGATGCTAATCTGCGCTGATTGGACAGATGACAGGCTGTTGTGATTGGTCGACACTGTTCAGCGCAAGAGATAGAAATGCCCACCACGTCATATCAACAATATTGAAGTAGTCAGAGTTTTATTATTTCTCCCAGAAAACTCCCGTAATTTCACCCCACCCCCCATCTCCCCCAGCATTTTGGTTTGGTCTCTGAAACCCCTCTGAAACCCCTCCAATCGCAGCAGCGGCCCAAAACACGCTTCACAGTAGTTACTAACACTACAGTACACAGTACTTGGTTCCTAACAGTGTTATTCAGACACCTCATGCCTGAAACCAACCGCCCCCTGGTCTCTCGGATTTTCAGGGACAAATGTTGGCAGGTACAGTATGTGTGTGAGCCCAATGCAGGAGTGCATTAAAGCATTGCAGTTAAACACCAGCATATTGTTCTATTCTTAACTATAAGTAAAAACAGCAAAACTCATTCAGTATTAATCCACACAGTAGCAAAAGCTGAACTACTTTGAAACTTGACCGCCACACGTGTGTAGGAACAGCTGATGGTGGCCATCGCAACGAAAAACGGCAGTGGATCGCGAGCTCACAAACGCATTTAAATTCATAAACAAAGCGTCACGTTTTCAACGTATCTTTAAACGTAGGCATGGGCCGGTATAAGATTCTGACGGTATGATAACCTTGGATAAAAATATCACGGTTTCACTGTATGACAGTATTGTGATTACTGTTCTAAAATATATTCTTTTTAGATGTCTGGCTAAAAAACAAAACCTTTTTTTCCCCTTTGAACACAATATATTTTATTTTGAGAAACATTTCAAGTATTTTAGAGGAGTAAACATGTCTAGGCTGAATAATTAAAGTGAATCATTGACTTCTGCGGTCTTCATTAGTTTCAAAAACACAGGTTTCTCTACAGTTTACACCTAAAAAAGGCAAAAAATGTAAATAAAGAATCTTACACATACCTTGGGAACAGTATAGCAGAAAATTTTGGCGGTTTTAAAACCTTGACTTTTCCAAACCGCGATATATCTTGAAAACGGTTATCATCCCATGCCTTTTTAAACATGATATAAGAATATAAAGAGTTAACTACATAAAGTGCAAGCAGTTACAGGTAACAAAACACAATTAAATACATAATTTGCAAGCTTACTTACACTTGTGGAATGGAGGAAGAAACCGAGTCTTATCTGGTCCTTCCTTTAACAATCGTCAGACGTTGTAAGCGCGTAGATTGCTGAAGCACTCGTCAGAAAAATGACAGGAACACAGCACAAGGCTGGGGCTATAATGCTGAGGTATTTTTGCACAAATAAACCTCAACCACTGACTCTTCACAGTTTCATCTTTGGTTCATCCGCACACTTCCAATAATATCCAGCTGAGCACAGCGTCTTCGCGACATGATTCAACCGGCGTCTGCTACAGTGTTCTTCTTCTCCTTTTTCTTTTTCTTGCTACTGTGTTTGTGGGCAGGGCCGGGGGTTTCAATTTTCCTGGGTTTGCGCATGCAACAAATGGACTGGTTTTAAGTTCCGTATCCACGTCATGCTGAAACGGCTAAAGACTAAGTTTTAAACATGGTGCACTTTCAGATTTAAGCCTCAGCTGTATATTTCACTTCACTTAGAGCTGTGTTGTACACTGCAGGGAAGGAGATTTTCAAAAACCCATAATAGGGGCTCTTTAATGTAGATTTTGAATTTTAAATAAAGTGAGACCAATGAAATTAATTAATTTGATTTACTGAAGCATACATATGTAATTCAAGAGTTCACACTTAGCTAATGACTGACTATAAACCTTATTTGGCATGCTGTCCCAGGAGAGAGCCCTAAGCTCATAATCCTCAATCCTCGAGCCCGGGGCTCACTCCCGTTTGCAAGGTGAGAGGGGAGTTTGAGCTCAGGTAGATCTCGAGACCTCCCCTGCTGTAGTAGCTGATGAACAGATAGTGATTGCTCTTAAGAAATAACATCTTACTAGGAGCACGTTTATGGTGTTGATTTGGATTAGTCAATTAACTTAAGTTGCATGTGTTTGGACGGTGGGAGGAAACCCGGGGGAAACCCACATGAGCACGGGGAGAACGTGTAAACTCCACACAGAAACGTCAGCTGGCTTGGTAAGGACGTTCTTGGACGTACCAGTGATGTTCTTGCTGTGAGGCAACAATGCTAACCACTGGGCCACCATGCCACCCATCTAGAAAAGGAGGAGGAGTTGGGGTCTTCAAAATGAAGATGGCTGTGATATGAAGCTTAGCATATTTATAGTGGCTTAGGAATCGTCTGATTGGTGAATCATAAATTGGATAATGCAAGACCAGCCAAAAGCAATCATAAGCACGTGATACTCTTGAAATTAGTTTATAAATAAACTTCACTTGACACAAACTAACATTACTGAAAAATAAATTGTGTCCCCCTTGACGTTAATGTGTAATTCACTCCCTGGCTATAAATCCTGGAAGAGAGAAGGTGTGGATGTGGTAAAAGCAGAAGAGGTGCTAATGGCTTATTCTAGCCGAACACATCTCTTTCCTTGTGTTTCATATCTTCAGCCTGCTGTGAGAACTCAATTAAAGCCCTAGAGGTACGAGACCCAGCGCTGGCTTTCAGTAAACACAATCACAAGCCGTTATCCTGCCAAATCTAGCGTGCCAGCTTTCTCTGATTAGCTTTTGGCGGTGCCGACTTCAAAGCGCAGAGACTGTGAATTTAGAAATTTCCAACTCTGTTTCTCCGAGGCCCTTTTCTGTGCGCAGAGCTCTGTGAACTACAGGATTACGCTTTTCATGCCAGCTTACGAGAGGGAGAGAGAGAGAGAGCAAAAGATGAGAGGAGGCCAGCGACTTAGATCTTCTTTACTAGAAGTCTTCTGGTCGTTCTGGTGATGATGGTCTGAGCAAACAGTTGTAGCTGCGATTTGACTGCATTTATTCATTTTCCTACAGCTTAATCTCTGATTTATCATAGGTCACCACAGCGGAATGAACCACCAACTATTCCAGCATATGTTTTACGCAGCTTATGTTAACGTTATCATATATAAACACAATTAACCTGCAGTTATATAGTATAGGTGATGTCTGTAAGCATGTTCAATGATGTTTATTAAGTGTATGTGTTGTCCTAACAGGTGGTTTGTCAGGCCCACTCACCTACATGGAGCACACTCACACATCATACTGTTAAGTGATGTATTGAGTGTATGCTTTACTAAAAAGAAAGGCCTTTAATCTAGTTTTGAACTGAAACAGTGTGTCTGAGCATGGACTTTATCAAGAAGGCTATTCCTAAGTTTAGGAGCCATACGTGAGAATGCTCGACCTCCTTTAGTGGCTGTTCTGGATACTACCTGAGGCCTGAAGAGTTTTGAAATCTTAAAGAGCAGGTTGGATTGTAGCGAGACAGTAGGTTGGTTAGATAAACAGGAGCTAGAATATTTAAAGCTTTTATGGTAATAAGCAGTATTTTATAATCAATACGAAATGTAAATGGCTGTCATGAAAAAAACGTATCTTGTTGAAAACGCTGTCCAAAATGGATATACATGTATTAGAAAATGTTCTTTTTGTGTCGCAATTTACAGTGCTCAGCAGAATTGAGTACACCCCGTTTTGAAAATTAATATTTTTATCCATTTCTTAGGGAATATAGGCGATGTATTTTGGTGAATTTAAACAAACAGATGTATTAAACAGTTATATTTATTAAAATTATATTTTAGTCCCTAAACATATTTAGAAATTGAAAGATAATAAAACTAAATTTAAGCAAAATATTGCAAAACAAATTACAACCTGCATAAGCTCCAGATTTGGCTTCACTACTGATTAATCTAATGTATGCACATATAATATTGTATAGCTTCCTATTAAAAAATAGGATAGGATAGATTTGTGAAGGGCGTACTTATATATGCTGAGCACTGTAGACTATGAAAAAGGGAGATAATAATAGATAAAAAATAATCAACAATAATAATAACAACGACAAAACAATAACAGACAAACAATAACAATATTATCGAAGTTTCAAGAGTTTATCTATTATTTTTAGAAATTTTTGTAACAAAGTTCTTCTACTAACCGAGAATGAACGTATTTGATTAATAGCATTAAAAAGTAATTAGCAGTTGTATTTTATTGTAATAATATTTTAATATATTACAGTATTTGGTCACATTTTTTTTTTTTTAATGTACAAGTCATGCTATTAACAAACCATTAACTAATACTTTAGCTCAATAAACTACTAATTATCTGCTTATTAATAGTAAGGTAGCCGTTGTGTTTAGGTATTGGGTGTAAACAGGGCTTAATTTGTGTCGGAACACCTCTGAATCTGATCCGACACCTCATTTTACCGATCCCCCTCCTCAACCGCCCTTCTCCCCCGTCCGCTGTTCACTTTCACTTTCGTCCGCGACAACCACTACTGCCCACCCCGCTCACCACTTTCGTGCGCAACACCTCTCCATCCTCGGGTAACATGCCGGATCCGACCCCTCACTTTTCACATATTCAAATAGATATTAAGAATTATATTAAGTCTATCTCTAACTCTTCCAACAAAAAGGCAACTAAAACATTGAATGTATGTGCTTTTTTGATGTTTTTATGTAATTTGTATTGATGGTATTTATACTGCGAATTCCTTCATTTTTCTTATACTTGGTTTAGCATAATTTGCAATTTATTTTTTATTTAATTAATTAATTTATTCATTGATTTATTATTATATATTTTTTCTTTTTTGGCTGTACTCACTACTAATATGTTGTGTGATATCATATCCAACTCCTGGCTTTTTGTTCATCAGAGCTGTTCTTCACATCTGTATTTTTGAGCAAATGTTATTAAAAAAAACAAAACAAAACATGCCGGATCCGTCACCCCGATCAGTTCTGGGACCTCGCAATTCACCGATTATGCACAGGGTGTAAAATAAGATCATACTGACAGTTAATATCTTAACAATAGGCATGTAATAAGTCAGTAGTAAATTGTGTGAATTGTTACTTAAACTAAAGTGTTACCCAGTTTTATTGTATTTTTTATTTGTTAGCATAAACCACATACAAAAATTGATCATTCATTCATTCATTAATTCATTCATTTTCCTTTGGCCTAGTCTCTAATTCAGAGGTCGCCCCTGCAGAATGAACCGCCAACTATTCCAGCTTATGTTTTACACTGCAGATGCCCTTCTAGCTGCAACCCAGTACTTGGAATCACCCATACACTTTTATTCACACACACACACACACACACACATGGTGCTAACCACTGAGCCACTGTGCCGCCCCTAATTATTCCTCAATCATTCAAATATGCATGGAACAGACAAAGGTATATTTTTTTCTTCAGTTTATCGCTGTCTCTACTGCAATTCTAACATCTTGCATGGCCATAACTGCAACAACGGGAGAAGCATGTTTATTATATCATTATACTGGCTGTTGTGGAACAGTAGATGGCACAGAATGTACCACAACAAAGCCTGCAATAAAGCCTGTTAGCCACTTGGTGTCACAGTTGCACAAAGAACACTGTAGACGCTGAAGAGAGACGCAGGAGAAATAGGACAGGGATTGTAAACATGTTCATTACAATATAATATCAAACCAAGCAGCGTCTGCAAACAAAACAGATGCACTTTTCTCAACTCTAATACATTTTCTTATTTTAATACACAGTTTTGGCTCTATATGGAATTTAATAGATTAAGTCGCTTTCTTCTCCCATTCTGATGCACAACTTGAAGATCAGCAGAACATGTTAGCCACGTCTGCATGCCTTAATGCTCTGAGTTTGTATCATGTCGTTGGTTGATTCTGTATTTAATTGGTTGAGCAGAAATAGTGAATAAAGATGCCGGTGAGTGTGATGTGGAGGTCAGTGTTGTGTGTCGGGTCTTTTTTCAGTGGGTGTTGAGCCACTGTTTCCTGCTGGGTTTACATAAGGAACAGTCTGTGACTCTTTGATCCACGGAGTTTACTTGTTTCTGAGGATTTATCTGGAAATGTATAATTGGCTTTGTTGGCATGGGGACAGAATGCATGGCAATGAACTCTAATGTTAAAGGGCAACCATTTTCTACACGTTTCTGTATTAAGTTTGCTATTTTCCTTCCCATTTTCTTTCTTTTCACAGTAATGAACTCTAAGTTTAATCATTTTCTTCAAGTTCATTTATTAATTTAGCTATTTTACTTTTCTTTTTTTTATACAGTAATGAACTCTAAGGTCAATTATTTTCTACAACTTTCTTTATTTAGTTAGCTGTTTTTTCTTCCCATTTTCTTTCTTTTTACAGTGATGAACTCTAATGTAAAAGTGCAATCATTTATTTTATATTAAGTTTGCTATTTCTCTTCCTATTTTCTTTCTTTTTACAGTAATGGACTTTAAGTGCAACTCTTTTCTACAAGTTCATTTATTAATTTAGCTATTTTACCCCCCATCTTCTTTCTTTTTACAGTAATGAACACTAAATTCAATAATTTTCTACAACTTTATTTATTTAGTTAGCTGTTTTTCTTCCCATTTTCTTTTTTTTTACAGTGATAAACTCTAAGTGCAACCATTTTCTACAAGTTTATTTAATAATTTAGCTATTTTTCTTCTCATTTTCTTTCTTTTTGCAGTGATGAACTCTAATGTAAAAGTGCAATTATTTTTTTTATATTAAGTTTGCTATTTTTTTCCTATTTTCATTCTTTTTTACAGTAATGAACTCTAAGTGTAACTATTTTAAATTGCAAACTAAGTTTATTTATTAATTTAGCTAGTTTACTTCCCATTTTCTTTCTTTTTACAGCAATGACCTATAAGTTCAGGAATTTTCTACAACTTTCTTTATGTAGTTAGCTGTTTTTCTGCTCATTTTCTTTTATTTACAGTAATAAACTCTAAGTGCAACTCTTTTCTACAAGTTTATTTATTACTTTAGCTATTTTTCTTCTCACTATCTTTCTTTTTTTTACGAATATACATATTTTCATTAAGTTAAAATTATAACTCATAAAAAAAATAGCTAATTCTAACTAAAATTTCTAAGATGCCTCTGAAACGTATTTTCTCAATGTTATTTAAACTTTACAGATATAAGCAGGCCTATATTAATATTTTTAAGATGCAAATATTTTGGAAACATTCCATTTTATTATTATGCAATTAATAAATTTTGGGAGCATTTCTTTTAAATGTTTTCTGAATGTTTTAATAGTACCACTTAAAATGTTAGAGGAGCAACCAACTAAAACGAATTAGAAAAAAACAAATCATTAATGTTTTTGAGAACATTATTAAAGCCCAAATAGCACTGAACAAACATTCCAGAAACAATGCTACTGAAAGAATATTTGGATGTATCTCAGTTTTAAAGGGACACTGTAAAAAAAATCTCCTAATTTTACAGAAAATCTCTACAAATTTTATACAGTAATTTTTTTGTCATTTCAAATTATATTCAAAACTCAGTAAAATGACCAACAATCTTTCTAAATTAACAGTTTGACTTTCATTTTAGGTACTTTATCTATAAGACAAATTACTGTCATTTTAGTTTTTTATACAGGGAAATTATTGTATTATTTATACAGTATTTTTCAGTTTTTTTTAAATTACATTCAAAACTCCATAAAAATTACAAACAATATCTGTGAATTAAAGCTTGACTGTTATTTTATGTATTATATAATTAATGACAAATTACAGGAATTTTCTGTTTTATAAAATAAAATTGCCATATTATTTACACAGTTTTTCCCTGTTTTTTAAAGTACATTTAAAATGATGTGAAATTAAAGTAATAAATTGTAATTACTTGTGAATCTTGCTATACTATGGTTTATGGAACATGCTTTTTTTTTTTTTTTTAATTCTTGTAATTTTAAAGTAAACCCTTTGTGGGTTCTGTAAAATAACAGGTTGTAAAATAACAGGTTTTATTTTTGTAAAACTCTTAGTGTGTTACTATTAAATGTATTTAATCGTAATAATCTAGGAAAAGTCTGTAAAATTCTAGTGTTTCTTTGTAAAACTTTTAGTGTGTAACTTTATTAAACATATTTGATCGTAATAATCTAGGAAAAGTCTGTAAAATAACTGTGTTTTTCTGTAAACATTTTAATGAAAATATCTGTAGATTTATTATTTTTGCCCTTTATTACAACAAAGAAATTTTACCGTAATTTTATGGTCTTTGTTTGGCAGCCGTAGCTGCCAGTCATTTGACCTTTTTTTACGATTTTTTTTTTTTTACAGTGGATAGTTCACCCTAAACTTTACTCACTATTTACTCAGGTGGTTTCAAAAGGTGGTTTTGTTCTCCTGTTGAACAGAAAAGAAGATATTTTGAAAAATGCTTTAAACCTGTAACCTTTCATAGTAATTGTCAATTGTTAAACAGTTTCAGCATTTCTCAAAATATCTTCTTTTGTGGAAGAACAGAAGAACAAAACTTGTTTGTGAATTATTTCTGCTTTATAATCTCCTCATGTATGCTGTCCTGTGCCAGTTCGTCGTCGTTTATACCCCTATCCTGTCATTCCTATCCCTGATTGTTCCAGCCAGCCAGCCCAGTCAAGTTTGTGTTTGCCCTTTTATTAATGTTTTCCCCCTCTGGGTTGATTGTTTTGCTGTTTTGTTTTATTTTTTAATAAACCCATATTATTTTTCTTTGCAATTAAGTTCTCGCTCCTTTTCCCCAACCCGAACCCTGACAGAAAGGTATACAGGAGTACGTATCCATAATTATCCTGGGTTGCAACTATTCTTTTAAGTGGGTCTTTTTGTACATGTATATGTCTAAATTATTAAATAGTTTTATTTTAACTCTTTGACTCGATCATAAGAGCCTGTGGATTAACCTTTTGTTGAGCATAAAACGAAAACTCAAAATTAGCAAAGAGTGGTGTCAGAAGCACAATGTAATTTAATCAAACAAATTGGTCTTCTTTTTCTTAGAGTGAAAGTTTAAAGGTTGAAGATTAATAACTAGAACATTTCTAAGTTCTCATATACTACAAGTGTAAACAGGACATAAAACTTTAATCTTATTTTTGGCTGAATCAAATATGAAACACACACAAACATCCACTATTCAAACTTAATTTGCGCAGGCACTTTGTAGATGATCTTAGCAGAAGCCGACGACAGCTTTGAAACATTGATGGCGAACTCTCCTCATCTCCAACTGTCTTCCTGATCAGCGTCACATCGAGTATGATTCACTCTTGTTTCATGGCCAAACATGATTCATGATTCATAAAGTTTCGCTGTTTTCATCTTTTTCATCTGAACGTGACTTCTGTACTGTTTAATTTCTTTCATAAGAGGCCATTGTTTATTGCCAGAGTCAGCCATTCTTGATATCGGAAAGGCTACGGGAAACTTGACTCCCTGTCACATTGGTTTGTAAGCTATTTTGTGACTTTTGATGATGTCAGCAGCTGACGGTGCAGTATAATCTCATTCTCCACACACATACAGTATATAAAAGAAGAAATAAAATAAATCAGCTCTTATGTTCTGTCTTGTAATTGTTTTGTGAGTTGAACAGCAAGTGAGGATTGCATATACAGTTGAATTCAGAATTGTTAGCCCTCTTGTTCAGTTTTAATCCATTTTTTTAATAAGAGAAGATTTTTAAAGATTTTTTCTACAAGTTTATTTATTAATTTAGCTATTTTATTTCCCATTTTCTTTCTTTTTTACAGTAATGAACTCTAAGTGTAACTATTTTCTACAAGTTTATTTATTAATTTAGCTATTTTACTTCCCATTTTCTTTCTTTTTTTACAGTAATGAACTCTAAGTTCAATCATTTTCTACAACTTTCTTTATTTAGTTAGCTGTTTTTCTGCTCATTTTCTTTTATTTACAGTGATAAACTCTAAGTGCAACCATTTTCAACAAGTTTATTTATTAATTTAGCTATTTTTCTTCTCATTTTATTTTATTTTTATTTTATTTTTTTACAGAATTACATATTTTCATTGAGTTAAAATTATAACTCTCATTATTAGCCCTCCTGTTCAGTTTTAATTCATTTTTATTTTTAATAAGAGATTTTTTTTCAACACATTTTCAAACATAATAGTTTTATAACTAATTTCTAATAATGCATTTATTTTATCTTTGCCATGATGGAAGTACATTGTATTGCACTAGATATTTTTAAAGGGTCACGAAACTCTAAAACACATTTTCGTGAGCTGTTGACAGTCATATATGTGTCCCACGCTGCTATAAACACTATTAGGACACATATATTTCACTAAAGAGTAAAAATTGGTTGTTTTTGCATTATTTCAAGCAAATTCTTCCAAGTTGAAACGAATTTTTGTCGAATGATTGAAACGAATCATGACGTCTCTGAGTGTGCAGCATTAATTCATGAGAAAGAATTGGGTCAAGCCAATCAGCATTAATATGCATGATAGCTTCGAAGAGGTGTTCAGACAGCAGAGAGACAAAACAAGTGGAAGAAGAAGAATTGTTTGGAGACACAGGTCGTCAGTGTTGTGTTTATGTGCTGCAGCGAAGGTTTTGTTTTCATCTCCCGCTATGAGAGCGCAGCTGGACTCATGTGTGGACTACAGTGCATGCGACAGAAATACGTTTGTAAGGAACATGTGTTACCTGAGAGCGTTTCACATCTGGAAATGGTGAAATCCGGATTTGCCGCTCGTCTCCTTTTAAAACTGACGCGGCTCCAGTTTATGTTGATTGTCCTGTCTCTACACATTTGATAAGTAAGCAATCAGTGCTCTTTGTTTGTTTATTCAGATGGCAAAGTTAGTTCGTATCGTCAGCAGTACTGTTTGTGTTTAAAGACAGACCTCAGAGTGATTAGAACTGTTACTGAGTTTACAGTACGCTAACATCACTACAATATTATAGACTAAAAGATCCGCTGTAGGGCGCCACGGTGGCGTAGTGAGTAGCACGTTCGCCTCACAGCAAGAAGGTCGCTGGTTTGATCCCCGGCTGGGCCAGTTGGCATTTCTGTGTGGAGTTTGCATGTTCTCCCCGTGGTTGCGTGGGTTTCCTCCGGGTGCTCTGGTTTCCCCTACAGTCCAAAGACATGCGGTACAGGTGAATTGGGTAAGCTAAATTGTCCATAGTGTATGTGTGTGAATGAGAATGTATGGATGTGTTTCCCAGAGATGGGTTGTGGCTGGAAGGGCATCCGCTGCGTAAAACAAATGCCGGATAAGTTGGCGGTTCATTCCGCTGTGGCGACCCCGGATTAATAAAGGGACTAAGCCGAAAAGAAAATGAATGAATGAAAGATCCGCTGTAAATGCTGCTTTCTGAGTGTAAACATGTAAACACCGCAATCAAACTATTAATGTCGTGTAGGATTTTTGCCGCATTTTGTGAAAGGATAATCTATACACACGCGGCATTCTTACGCTACCTACTGAGTGCATCTAAGTTATCGAGATATGAGTAGGACTTTTTTTTCTTACATATGCCGTGCGGTATCAAACACTCCATTAAAATCGCACTCCTCCAGCAGTTCCTCACATCCAATATCTCGTTTGTCATGGGGGACATGCAGCAAATGTTCCTATGAAAGTGAAAGTGCCAAACTGCAGTTAAAGTCGACCAATTAAGAATTTGGCAAATAATTCGATTATCTGTCTTTCTGTGTTTGTTTTGCCTCTATAAAATCAGCACGTGCCCAAATGCAAAGTCCCATTTTTTTAAATGCAAAACCTTCCCTTTTTCCCTCCCCCGACACTCCCTAAACAGAGCTGGACCCACTTTCCTGGCCTTTTGCAAACTAGAGGTGTAAAAACACCCCACTGAGACAGGGGGGTTTCGTGGCCCTTTAAGATACTGATGGCTGTATCAAAAGGGTGCTTCTATTAAATACTGAGCAAAGGGTCTGAATTCTTAGGAACATGATATATCAGTTTTTCTTTTTTAATAAATCTGCACAAATGTCAACAATTTTTGTCAATATGGGGTGCTCTGTGTACATTGAAGAAAAAAAATAACTTAATTGTTTTTAGCAAATGGGGCGCCACGGTGGCGTAGTGAGTAGCACATTCGCCTCACAGCAAGAAGGCTGTGGCGACCCCGGATTAATAAAGGGACTAAGCCGACAAGAAAATGAATGAAGTGTTTTAGCAAATGGCTTCAATAAGGGTGAACAATTCAAGGGGGTCTGAATACTTTCCGTACACTGTATATGCAGCCTGATCTCTTAAGTATTTTACGTTTTGTCAATTTAGAGGCTAATTCAGTTCAGTCTTGCAAAAATGGAAGATTTTAAAAAAGGAAGTGTGGCACCCAACCCCGTCCCTTAACCCAACCGTCACTGGATGACGAGCAAATCGTACAATAAACCCGATAAGTTAACTCAAATAAGATTGCGGCAAACCATTTGAGTTTAGAAACCTCATGGTTTGAGTAATGTAAACCTAAAGTCTGTTTCTCGAGGAGGATCATGTGGACGGCAAAAACCAGAGTATGTGCACTGAACCAGGATTTTGAAGGCATCACCATGTCATCTTTAAGGACATTAAGGTCATCTCGAGACAGCGTTTCTTCTCCTTCCTTGACAGCAACTAAATTGTACAAATTAGATCGCACGAATTCATACGAATTACCCACTAAATTAAAAAGTAACGAATTGCCATGAGATTGCATTGGTATATGAGAAAAAAAGCTGTATTATACCTTTGTCATGTTTTTAAATGCATTGTTTTGTCTTTGACCCAAGCATAACCAAAAGCCATTACACTGGATTTAAAGCCACTCCGGTTGGCTGATGCTGTGATGAAAATAAAATAAAAACACCAAGTACAGTGGAACTGCACTGAATGTGTTGAATAAATTGATTTGCAACACAATTGCTGAAAGCCTGAGATGGAGAACAGAACTGAAGTGCATTCATTATTCTCCCTTAGTTTTAATAATACACAAATCACATTCAAGCCAAATAGTGGATCTTTCAATTGACATGCAAATCCGGCAGTGCCAAAACACGTGTCTCCCTTCTGTTTGACAACAACATGAGTGCAAAACAACAGACCAGAGCTATAGATGATAATACTTTATCATCTGGATACATCTAGAACACATTATCATGCCCTCCTAATGAGGTTCATGTAGGCACAAATAATTTTTAATCTATTCAAAAAGGTCATTAAAGGAAAACCATATGGAAGTCTGATATATGCCATATTATTATTATAGCTAATATAATTAAACATATATGTTCTATATATACATCTATCTGTCTGTCTGTCTGTCTGTCTGTCTGTCTGTCTGTCTGTCTGTCTGTCTGTCTGTCTGTCTGTCTGTCTGTCTATCTATCTATCTGTCTGTCTATCTATATCTATTTATTCATTTATTTATTATTTATTTATTTTATTTTTTATATTAGTTTGTTTTGTTTTGTTTGTTTTCTTTTTTCTTTTTTCTTTTTTACTTCAATTACAGTGGTAAATTTGTAATTAAAATGTAATTAAATATTAATGACACTCTTAACAATTAGGGTATTGACACTTTTAATGAGAAATTATAATAACAAATACAACTTGAAAAACACAAGATCAAAAAAATATTTATGACAAACTTATAATGGCCTTATGACAATCATGTTTATGCCAGATTTATGACAAGTTTTGTTGTATTGGTAATGTCAAGTTATTATGTCAAAGATAAAGACTTTTGTTGTGATGTATTCGTTTATGTCAAGTTGTCACAATAAACAACGTCATCTTTGCATTTAAAATGTCAGAACTGAGCCAATGACACTTAATAACTGTCATAAGCATGCATACAATCTCATTCACATGATTTTAAAGCTCTCATGACAGTCTTATGAAAACTCCCAAGTAAAGTGTTACTGATTTATTTTTGTGCATATCAAAGAAGTCGATTTTTTATGAATTCATATCTCTTGCGCTTACTCAGAGATTGCATAGGTGTCAGCTAGTTAAACATTACTGATCACTGGTGTTTCAGAGCAGACTGTGCAGGAGAGGAGATGGTTAACGGTGGCTGTGTTATACAGACTGCTTTGTCATCAAAAGGAACACAGGAATGCACAACATCAGCAGGAGACCATCGGCCAATCAGAGGCAGCGGTGATTGTCACGTGACAGATCACCTTTAGAAGAAGCAATCAATTTTGTATATAAAGCAGAAGTCTAAAAGTCAGAGTGCAGATGTGAAAATGCTTGCACTTTACCTTTTCGGAAACAATATTAAGTTCCAGTCAGTGTAGATGTAAAGATTCTTTGTATTTTCTTTGTCCCTATTTCTTCATTCATGACATTTGAGCTGCATGAACTCTTCATTCATTCATTCATTCATTCATTCATTCATTCATTCATTCATTCATTCGTTTGTTTATCTATTTATTCATTCATTCATTCGTTCATTGTATATCGTTAACTAAAAGCTTTAAAAGTGGTAATATTAAAATGTCATTTTGTGTGATATTGCCATAAAATTCAAAACGTAAACTCAGGAGATGTGTGGCTTTTGGCCTATTCATTTTCAGCACTGCTCCAGGACTAATTTCATATATTTGTTCATGAAATTTATATA
>CAIGQQ010033860.1:30094-38705 GCA_903798035.1 Danio albolineatus
TGGAAGTTCCAGGCGGTCAGCGGGATAATCAATGGCTTGCCTTGCTTTAGGAGATTTTAATAGGATTTTAATAACCTCGTGTTGTTTCCATGTCACTTCTTGCGTGTGTTTGGTTGTGACATGTAGTTTGTGGACCGAGACAAAGTTGTCGGCGATTCGTTTTATTGTGAAGTCATGCATTGTGAAAACCCCTGCCGCTGATCCATCATGCAGTGTAAACACAGCAGCGAGGGAACACTAGCACAGATAGTCATTCAGTGTGACATTTTCAGATTTTCACAGAGATAACGTTTGTCTTGTTTTCAATCTGCGGCTATGCTGATGCATAGGCATTTGTAGCTCCGCCCTCTTTAAAAAAAACATAATCTCATTTGAATTTAAAGCGACAGTCACCAAAACGCCACAATTTGGATCAAAGCCTAAAGAGGGAGATCCAAAGTGTTATAATAGTATTATTTGTGTGGTATTTTGTGCTGAAACTTCACATACACACTCCAGGGACATCAACTACTTATTTTACATCTTGTAAAAATAGGCATAATAGGTCCTCTTTAAAAGTGCTATTTAGACTTGAGAAATTCGACAAGGTTACAAATGCAAAAGCTGATAGTAAATTCAGCCTTATTGTTCTTATACACACGCAGTACACTGCGATTTTAACCAGAATTGCATATATAACAATGCGAAGTGCTTTTAAATTAAAGTATATTGTTTGTGTATGACTGGAATGTGATATAGGAGGCCTATGAATGAGGACTATATATATTTATTCTAAAACGCAGCTAAATGCATGATTTGTATCAGTCAATATTTGGCAGGAATGTACCTCCACATTACACTGTGACAACAGATTAGTCAATCACTGAATAAACAAAAAGTAGATGTAGAAATCAATATGTTTGATTTGTTTCCATTACTTTGAACAAATCACTGGCTGTGCAGTCTGTCGTCTGTTTTACATCTCAGATTCATTTAATTTTTGAGTGCCTTTTAATGAATTTTAATGTATACACTTCTGCAACTGGTAGGTCTGTTGTTTTTGTCCAGTCCCTCCAGTTCGCGTTCTTAGCTTTATGTGATATAATGACATTTTCTACTAACAAAGAGCACTTCAGACACCCAGATAGTGTGGTGGGAAGCTTTGGACATTTCATACATTCAGCTGCCGCAGCTTTCTATACATAATGAAGCATATTAAATGTTGATAAATCTTTTTAGTACAGTATAGATGAGTAGATTTGAGATGAAAATGTTTGTTATTAATAAACAAACAAACTAATAAACAAATAAATAGTCAGAACAAGTAAATAAAAATAGAGGTGATTTATAGATATGTAATCACGTTAAATGTGATTATTTTGGAAAGCAAAGTGCTGTATTAAAGTTCTTTAAGCTGTTTAAATTAAAGCAGGGATTTAAAATATAATAATAATAATAATAATAATAATAATAATAATAATAATAATAATTATTATTATTATTATTATTATTGTTCATTTATTCATTCATTTTCTTTTCTTTTATTTCTAGTCCGTATTATTATTATTATTATTATTATTATTATTATTATTATTATTATTAGAGAAGCATAGATAATCTTGCATATTTTTCTTTTTATTGTATATTAGTATATTGTCTTTATTCATTTAAATATTTAAGACACTTAATGCTGATTTTTATATATAATTTTATATATATTTTATCTTTTTATCTTTTATATTTCTATACATAGTAAGTAATGTTTTATTGTATATTAATAGTTTTACTAATTATTTTGCATTGCAATATTTCAGATACTTTTATTGCTGTTTTATTCTTATATTTTATGTATTTTTATATATTTTTAGTTTTATCTTTTTATATTCAGTAAGTTGTATTTTTATTTTCATTGTATGTTAATAGCAGACTTTTTGCATTCCTCCGTTTAAGACATTTTTCAATGCAGTTTTAGTAAATTCAATTTTTGAATTTTTATAATATTTATTTTATATTTAGTACGTTTTATTTTTATTGTATATGTTAATATCTGTCTTTTTGCATTTAAATATTTAAGACACTTTTAATGCCGTTTAGTGAGTTCTTAGGGAGTATTTGATTATTATATATAAGTATTTTATTGTTATTTTTTTCATATTTAGTAAGTATATTTATATATGTTTTTCTTTGTATATTAAATAGTTTTTTTTTGCATTTTAATATTTAAGACACATTTAAACTAAGATGTTTTTTTTTTTTATTTGAGGGGTTTTCACCTTCATTGATAGGACAGTGGAGATTGACAGACAGGAAAGTGTGGGGAGCAGAGATAGGGGAGGGATCGGCAAAGGACCTCGAGCCGGGAATCGAACTTGGGTCGCTGCAAGCACCTTGGTGCTATGTGTCGACACACTAACCACTAGGCTATTGGCGCCGACACATTTTAATACAATTACTGATAATTTGGTCCCATTAGTAGTAATTTCACAGCCCTACTTTGTATTTATTGCAAGTTTTTGATTACATTTGGGCTAATTACACCTCACCAGGATGACAAGTTTTCAAAAGGTACACATTTGCGCCTTCAGGTAATATGTAAAGTGCTAATACTCAAGATACTGCCCCAAAGACAGCTTTATTTCTGAGAATGTCTTTTAATTCAGTATTTCTGTCCGCATTTTGGATCTGATCTCAGACCTGAGGTGGCGTACTTGTATTTCGAAGCTTTTTAAAAGAGGAGAAAGCCATCAGCATGTTGATGAGAACGCATCATGAAGTATAGTGAGAGACTTTTGTAATATTGAATGCATTTATCTGCGAGGGCTGTAATGAGCATTGAGAAGGCTGATATATGGAGGACAGCGGAGAAACATCCATCAGGGTTAAATCTCCCGCGGTGTGGAGCGTCTGAGAGTCATCAGCCCACAGAAATCATAACTCCTAACTGAGCTTCTATGTAAATAAACTCTGAGCTCAGGGCACAGCCGGATTGCTCCGCAGCGCTGGTAATAAAATGAGTAAATTAATGACGTTCTGTTAGGTGGAATGAGGTCAGCAGAAGTCTATTAATTCAGCAGACGGGGACAGATGTGTTAAAGGGGACCTATTATGCCACTTGATGTAAGATGTAAAATAAGTCTCTGGTGTCCTTAGGGTGTGTATGTATCAGAATAATACACAAATAATGTTTTATAACTCTTTGATCCAGATTGTCACTTTAAATTCAAATGAGATTGTGCTCAAAAGAGGGCGGAGCTACAAAGACAAGGCAACGAGTTTATTTATATAGCACATTTCATACACAATGGTACGGAAGTCCTAAGAGGCCATGCATTAAAGTATTTTTTCTCTCTTGTTATGTCGTGATCACGACTTAATTATCTTGTGATCTCGACATAACTCGTTTTCTCATGATCTCGATATAGCAAAGTTCTGCTTATTCTTAAACTTAACTGCACATCTCTTACCATTTCTCTGGTCAGCCGCAAACCATTTAAATGGCACCTTTCTAGCATCATTCTATAACCGTGCAGACGTCCCGGTCCTTCAAGCTGACTGGCAGTGAAACTGACGATACTCTCAGGGTCGCTATATCTTCGACGATTAAGGTGGAGAGCCGAAAGCCTCCTTCTCAAGTGTCGGACACTGATATAGAAATTGTCAATCACTGAAAGGCATAGAACGATCTCAGTTTGACTCAGTTCCTGGTCAAAATAAAAGGGAATGCGTTCGTCCATGATGTTTCGTAGGCGTTTGCTTACGGAAGTCAGAATAAGCAGAACATTTTGTTATATCGAGATCACAAGATAATTAAGTCGTGATCATGACATAACAAGAGAGAAAAAATAGTTTAATGCATGGCCTCTTAGGACTTCCGTACAATGGTAATTTAAAGTGCTTTACATAAACAAGAATAACAGAAACAATAAAATAAAAACAGGTAATGATAATAAATAGTATAATAGTATAGTTTTCTCAGAAACGGGTTGCAGCAAGAAGGGCATCTGCTGCGTAAAAACATGTGCTGGATAAGTTGCCGGTTCATTCCGCTGTGGAGACCCCAGCTTAATAAAGGGAGTAAGCCAAAAAGAAAATGAATGAATGAATAAATAATAGTATGCTGTAGTATAATATTAAACATAATAAGTAGGTTTTAAAGGAACGAAAAAGAAAAGAAAGACATAAAAACGTGATCTGTGGGACGTATCGCAGTGCTCATCAAGTAAAGGCACAGCTAAACAAATGTGTTTTTAGTCTTGATTTTAAGGTGCCTAATGCTGGAGCACATCTGATCATTTCTGGAAGCTGATTCAAGCAGCAGGGGGCGCTGTTAGTAGCTGAAGGCCGATTCACCCTGCTTTGACTGAACTCTTGGAATTGTATTCCTCTCATGTAAATGTAACAGCAGCTGGACGGAAGAATTTAAGTTTTTGTCTAGAAGCCACCTAGACGACGGCCACGCTTTCTGCAAAGTTTGTCGTAGCCTATTGATTTTAATGTCGGACATGGTGGGAAAAACTACATTACTCATCATGTGAAATCACAACGGCACATTCGTGCAGCTGAGGCACAGAAGGGCACAACGAGCATTTCTATGTTTTTTACCAAGGGGCAGACAGAAGCAGAGACCGTGTTGCATGCAGAATTAAAAATGGCAATGTTAATTGCAAAGAAAAAAAAAATCGTTTTCATTTTGTGACAAACTATATTCCGCCATTGCATTGGGATCTGTTGGATGAGGCTTTTGATCAAAGCTATTAAAATTGTAAATTATGTTAAAATGATTAATAATGTTCAATTCCTTAGAGAGTTTATTGTTATCGTTTCACTTTACAAGACCTCATTGCGTCTCCATGAGCCATGGATATTGCTTTGGGCTCATTTGTATGTTTATTTCGTTATTTGTATTTTTATCTTTAATATGTGTTGGATGACCTGTGGGTGAGTAAACATGCTGGAATTTTTGGATTTAATATGTTACAAACAATGTTAAAAGTCACAATAACTTTTAACCCCCCCCCCCCCCCCCCCCCCCCCAATAATCCCCCGGAATTTCAAAACCAAATGTTGGCAGGTATGGTTTAAACCCCTTATAAAAGTGACTTTTGTATAATAGGTGACCTTTAATTCAGTTATTCCTTAGGGGGGAGCAGATTATTAATGAGAAGCGCATTATGATATCTGTTGAGTTTTATCAGAAGTGTGAGATGCTCTGAAGCAGCTCTGATTGTGATAGCACACCTTTTGTTAGGAAGGTCATGTTGGATATGAGTTATTAAGTCGCTAAATAGTTATTAAGAAGTAATACAGCCACTTTACAGTGCCAGCATTATAATCATGGAAAGAATGTGGGGTGAAGACTTTAGTGACTTTTCCCAAGCCACAGGATACTGGATATAAGCTTTAATGTTTAATTCCGAGCGGTAAGGTGGCTCAGTGGTTAGCACTGTCATCTCATAGCAAGAAGGTTGCTGGTTCGAGTCCCAGCTGAGCCAGTTGGTATTTCTGTGTGGAGTTTGCATGTTCTCCCTGTGTTGGCGTGGGTTTCCTCCGGGTACTTCAGTTTCCCCCATAGTCGAAAGACATGCTCTATAGGTGAATTGGAGAAACTAAATTGGCCGTAGTGTATGAGTGTGTGTGAATGTGAGAGTATTTATGGGTGTTTGCCATAACTGGGTTGCGGCTGGAAGGGCATCCGCTGCATAAAACATACTGTATGCTGGAATAGTTGGCGGTTCATTCCGGTGTGGCGACCTCTGAAATAGAGACTAAGTCGAAGGAAAATTAATAATTGAATGTTTAATTCCAGTCTGATCCCGTGAGAAATCATCACTATTTTAAGTGCTGCCAAAAAGTGCACAACTCATGCATATTCATACTATGTATTTTCATTTGTATGAATATTAGGACTGTATGATATTGGGAAAAATATGCGATATTGTTGTGTTGCGATATTGAAAAAACTGCTATTTTATCAGCATTTAAAAATAATGTAATTAATGATCATACTAAAATATACAGTCAATAGATATTTTTCTGAGCTAATTAAATTTGAAAAAGGCTTTCAAACACCATGAATGACTGGAAATTCCTCTGTGTTTTATTTTATTTTATTTTATTGTTTTTTAATTATTTTATTTCATTTTATTTTATTTCATTTTATTTTATTTCATTTTAATTTTTATTTTTTATTTTTTTATTTTATTTTATTTTATTTTATTTTTATTGATTGCATATTTATTTATTTATTTATTTATTGCATCTTTATTTTAATTATTTATTTATATAACTGATTGATTGCATCTTTATATATTTGTTTAACTGATTAATTACATCTTTAACTTATAAATTAATTAATCAGTCAATCAATCAATCAATCATTCGATCAATCTGTCAATCTATCAATATATTTATTTATTTATTTATTTATATAACTGATTGATTGCATCTTTAATTAATTAAATAATGTATTTATTTATTTATAAGATTGATTTAATTGCATATTTATTTATTTATTTATTTATTTAGTCATTCATTTTCTTTTCGGCTTAGTCCCTTTATTAATCTGGGGTCGCCACAGTGGAATGAACCGCCAACTTATCCAGCATATGTTTTACGCAGCGGATGCCCTTCCAGCCACAACCCATACCTGGGAAACATCCAAACATTCTCATTCACACACATACACTCCGGACAATTTAGCACCCGGAGCACCCGGGGGAAACCTACGCGAACACGGAGAGAACATGCGAGAACATGCGAGAACACCGTGTCGATTTATTTATTGATTGATTATTCGATTGATTGATTGCATCTTTATTTTATTTTTGTTATTTATTGTTTATTATTTTTTACATTTGATTGATTGATTGCATCTTTATTTATTTATATATCTTCTTATCTTCTCATTTATGGAGTTTGAGATTTGTTTGTTATTTTTTTGTTTGTGAATATATTAAGTTGTTTACAATGGCACAAGAAACTTGATTGATTGATTCTATGGATCATTTGATCGATTGATTCAAGCAAATCTAAATATTGAGTTGTTCACAATGACCCACATGTACGTCAAATACACTTGATCTGAATTTCCTACCAACCTCTGATAAACAAGGTAAAGTGCTAATTAATTAGAGAAGGTTGTGAATCCCCATGGGAGAAGCGCTGTTCACTTTTATAAAGACCTGGAGCAGATGCAAGAAAGCCTCATCCAGGGATTAAACCAGTCATTACCGCTCTTCAGTATGACCGTTTTCCCCAACGATTGGGTTTCTGTCTGATACACCAACACAATGATACTGCTTATTCCATCAGATCAATTAACCAGAAGTCTGTTTCTTGTGCATTAATACTAGCGTTCATCCGCTGAGGTTTACACAGGATGGGTTCGTTCCGTATAACACAAACAGCCGTCCAAACCTCATTCATAATTCACAATGATGGAAAATGGGGTTTGTCTTGTTTCTACGCAGCATTCGGTGAGAAACAAGGAAGATGGCATTAGGATCAGAGTCTGAAAAACCCAAAACAGCGGTTTCATTGGATTAAACACAAACTTGAGGGCCCTCATTAGTGTTTAAGTGTCTTTTAGAGCACTATCATGAGAAATCTGCTCCTCCTTTGGACATTTTTAAAGCTAGACTTAAACACTATTTTTATTCTTTAGATTTTACGTGAGTGTGGATATAGTTGTAGTTTCATAGCCTAGATCTGATTCTACTTTTGTATGTCACTTTCAATCAATTTTATTGTGTGAAAATGTGCTTCATGAGTAAATATTGTTGATGTTGTTTTAGATTTGTTTAATAGGATTTTATTAAAGGTACAGTATGTTAACGTAACAACAATACACACAAAAATGAAGGAGTTATTAGAATTTCAAGATACGCTTGGGAAAAAAAATGGTCCACACTAATCTTTTAAGTTGAATCAAATAAACTTTACAAGTCATTTCAATGTACATCAATTGAAGTGACTTGAAATTAGTACAATTTTAAAAAGAATGGATGTAAAATCTTATTGACTAAAAGTAGCATACGCTGTCAAGCCTTTTTAATAATAATGATAATATATATATTAGTGAAGTCAGTTGAAGTCAGAATTATTAGCTCCCCTTTAAATTTTCTTTTCTTTTTTTCCCCAAAAATGGGGAAATTTATTTCGATAGTCGACAGAACAAACCATCATTATACAATAACTCGCCTAATTACCCTAGTCTGCCTAGTTAACCTTAATAACCTAGTTAAGCCTTTAAATGTCACTTTAAGCTGTATAGAAGTGTCTTTAAAAATATCTAGCCAAATATTATTTACTGTCATCATGACAAAGATAAAATAAATCAGAGATTAGAGATGTGTTATTAAAACTATAATGTTTAGAAATATGTTAAGAAAATCTATCTGTTAAACAGAAATTGGGGAGAAAAATAAACAGGGGGACTCAATTTTCAAGCTACCAAAACAATGTGCAAATGAGTAGGTGAAATACGTTTAAATGTAAGTGAATTTTAGTTGTGTGAATATCTCTAAGAAAGACTTTTATTTTGTGTTGGGCAAAAGTTAATATTGATTAATAATATTAATAATTTTGACGTAATATATGTGTATATTTGTTATTTATGTATGTATGTATATAT
>CAIGQQ010033860.1:53382-61526 GCA_903798035.1 Danio albolineatus
GGTTTTGTGGAAAATGTGGAGCATATTTGTCAGGCTTTGCTGTGATTAACACATGATCAGAGGAGAGATTAGTATTATGGGATGCCTGCTGAGTGATCCTGTTTAGTTATTAAACATCAACATGTTCTCCTGGTAACAGATTATTGACTGAATTTCTGCTTATATATATTTTCCATCTCCTCATTTTTGCCAACAAACACATTCAGCAGTCAATTCACAACTCAGTCTGTTTATCCAGCGCTGTCTCACATCAGTTCATAACTTTTTGATTTAGTGGCTAATTGGTATAAATTTGAACGATCTCATGCTTACATTGGGCTATGTGCACAGCTAGTGTCTTTCAGCCAATGAGAAACTTCCAGTGAAAGCCTAATGTGACTGTTTTCAATTTAATAAGGTTGCTTTTACAGCACTGCTGTTCCGTTTACAACTGATGTTGTAATGTAATCAGTTAAATAGACTTAAAGAGCACCTATGGTGAAAAATCTACTTTCCAAGCTGTTTGGACAGACATATGTGTAAGAATAGTGTATATTAAGTCATATTGGGCTGATATAAACACACCCAGTCCTTTATTTTCAATTTAACAGCATAAAAACGGTGGACCAATTGGAGCGGTTTTGAGACCGACCGCAACTTTGATGTGGGAGTGCGGTTTCCCCACCCACTGAATTGATTGACAGCTGCGTATTAACATGTCACCGTAGTAACGCGTATAATCATATCAACAAGACAGGACGTGCGCCAAGCAACCGGGAATAAAAGATCTGTTCAGTTCGCGAAGGTCGACAATCACCATCAGATGTGATCAAGAGTGAGTTTCACAAGTTTAACACGAGTTTAAAACAGTGCATGTGTGTAATGAACTACAGCGATTTACTTCAGCCCTACTTCATCACCACAGCCAGGACAGAACAGTCAGGACAGAAGACACTTCAATCTCAGTTTGTGGACGTTAAATCAGGTTTATTTAGTACATGAACATAACAGATATCCATACAGCAGTGGATATTATTCTGTATCCTGTCACATTTGCGTACAAAAACATTGCAGAGGTAAACATGTGTGCTGTCTGTGTATGTGAGTGAATTTTGTAACGACATTGTGCGTGACTCATCGTTGCAACTCCACAACAACCACATCAAATTCTCATTGGGGAAGTTCTTACTGTAGTATTTCTCACAGACGTTACATGAGATCTGCTTCCTTCACGTCTGTCTGTTATCTGAGGCCCCGTTTACACTAATGCGTTTTCGTTTTAAAACGCATAAGTTTTGCTACGGTTACGCCATCCGTCCACACTACGTCGGAGTTTTTAAGCCGCGAAAACGGAGCGTTTTGGAAACGCTGGGGAGGCCGTTTTCATTCTAAAACGCTCCTGCTGCGTCTCAGTGTGGACGGAGGAAAACGGAGACATTTGAAAACGGAGGCGTGGCTGCTGAGATCCGCTACGTGATTGGGGCTTTGGCTCATTGTGTATCCTTCCCTTATTCGTCAAGCGCACATGACTATAACGCCACCGGAAGACAGCAGACCAGCCTTCACTGTAAACACTGTGTTTTTGATAGCATGGATGTTTTATATTCATTTGTTACTTTAAGTAACAACTCGACCTCGTCGTCTGTCCTCTAAAAGACCTCTCTTGCTTTCTTTACCATCGCGTTCATCGTTCAACCAGCGTTTGTTGACTAACAATAACCAAATGCCGAGCGAGACACATGCTTCCTGTTTATACTTGAACGCGCATGCCCAGAGTGCGCGAATGGTCACGTGATATACGTTCCTGGTGGAGTAGTGTGGAGGGATATCTGCTAGAGATGCTTGGGTGAGACGCTAGTGTGGACGCGGATCGTTTTCATGCTAAAACGCCGTTTTAAAACTAAAACGCACTAGTGTAAACGGGGCCTGAGGCAGTCGAGGCGGAGATTGAGGCACGCTGACAGGCACGTGGGAACGGTGGGCGGGGAGGACTAGCCTTGAAGGCACAGTTCACAAAAACCGCTAGCTAATGCTCAGAGCTGTAAAATAGAAACCTCTGAAAGCTATAATCAATAATCTGATGGGTGTTTTGAGCTGAAACTTTACAGACACATTCTGGAGACACAAAAGACTTATATTAAATCTGGAAAAAGGGGTAAACTATGTGCCCTTTAAGTATTCATTTAGTTGTTCAAGCGTAAAATGAGATGAACGACCATGTAACCACTGCCCACAGAAGCTCCATTGAAAATACTGGGGTAAAATAAACAGTCATATTACAAAGACATGGTGGGGGAAAATGGAACTTAATGCAGTGCTTCTTGTCCGGTGTGAGATAGGCATGGGGCGATAACTGTTTTCAAGGTATAGCGCGGTTTAAAAAGTCAAGGTTTTAAAACGGCCAACATATTCTGCTATACCGTTCCTAAGATATGTGTAAGATTTTTTATTTACGTTTATTTTTTGTTTGTTTGTTTGTTTATAGGACATTACCTCCAGCAGAAAAGATATCCAAACATGCCGTTTTAAATTGTAAAGAAATCTGTGTTTAAGAAACAAAGACAGCAGAAGTCAGTGATTCATTTTCATTATTTAGCCTGACATGTCTACTGCTCAGAAATATTATGAATGTTTCTCAAAATAAAATATATTGTGTGGAAAAAAGTTTTTGTTTTTTAGCCAGACATTTAAAAAGAATATATTTTTAGAGCAGTAAACACAATACTGTAAAACCGTGAAACTTTTATCCAAGGTTATCATACCAATAGAATCTTATACCGGCCCATGCCTAGTCTGAGACCCACGTTATATCGTATATATATCAAGCAGTGAAGATCGCTGAGAAATCAGATAGCAATAACATTAAAAGTCCGTGTGCATATACCCCATTTGGTATGGTTTACTCATCCACCTATGACGGTTGAGTTGAGGTGCTGTGCCTCCTGTTAAAAATCTTACATTTTCATACAACCGAACTCATATGAATTCGCACAATTAACTACTAAACTGACAAAATTTCTACGTGAGATCAGGCTGGCATATTATAGATTATACAAGTAGGCTGAGGCACTACCAAAATCCATCAACATGTCTTTGTTTTGCATGAAATAGGACTGTTCCTCCTCATTTTGAAGTAGAAGCGATATACAGTATCTGAGCTGCAGTTCAGACACACTTCTTATCATTCAAGAGCCAATTATGTCGTGGCGCTTCACCTGACTAAATGAAATAAATGCATATCCTGGTCAGTAATGAGGTAATTAAGACTTCTTTAAATGTACAAGATAATGTTTACTTTATTCACACTTTGCATATTTAGCAGCACGATGCTACTTTGTTTGTGAATCTTGGTCTGTCTGTAATTTGACCGGTGTTCATTCTGGTTCTAGTCTAGTGGGATCTGTTCCACAGTAATGAATTAGATATCAGTTAATGAAATCAAACTGACACTACAGGACCTGAAGTGTGCGGACGCCCCGTTATAATGAACAGATTGATGGAATCAAATGATAAGAATGACATATTCTGTATGATTAGGGTTTGAGAGAATTCATCAAAACTGCTGCACATGTAATGCAATGGCAATTAGACTAATGTCTGCCCATTTTAAAGGTCACCTATTGTGCAAAAATCACTTTTAGAAGGGATTTTAACAGTAGTGGAAAGAGTACTGAAAAATCATACTCAAGTAAAAGTACCATTACTTGCCCATAAATGTAGTGTACGTAGAGTAAAAGTATGTGTAGTAAATATTACTCAAAGTATGAGTAAAAAGTAGACCTTTAAATAGGACTCAAGAGTAGTGAGTAGTGAGTATTACACTGTAGAAAAGTTGATGCGTTTACAGAATGTTACGTTTACACATCCCTGCACAATCAACATGTGGTGTATTCTTCCTAGTTTCGTTTGTACCTTCCAACCTTCCTTCAATTATTTGTTTGTTCTCTCCTTCCTTCATTCATTCGTTTGTTCCCTCCTTCCTTCAATCACTCGTTCATTCACTCATATTTTTGTTCCTTCCTACATTAGGTTCTTTTGTTCATTCATTCGTTTGATCGTTCCTTCCTTCCTTAGTTTGTTCAGTCCTTCCTTGAATTCTTCCTTCATTCGTTTGGTCCTTCCTTCTTTCCTCCCTTCATTTGTTCGCTCATTCTTTCTCTCATATTTTTGTTCCTTCCTTCGTTATGTCCTTTTGTTCATTCATTCGTTCATTCCTTCTTTCCTTCCTTAGTTTGTTCAGTCCTTCCTTAAATCCTTCATTTATTTGGTTCTTCAATCCTTCCTTCCATTCCTTGTTCGGTCCTTCCTTTTATTTGGCCCTTCCTTCCATTCTTCATGTGTTCCATTTAGTGATTGTTTAAGGCTGTGTGGTGATTTCAGTCATCATACAGTCGACATCCATCATTTTCAGTGACATGCAGTCTATAAACAGTCTCTGGATGATTGCGTGTGCAGATTTTGAACATCTTCTTGGACATTTTTAATGTTTCCCAAAGGTTTGCTGCGTTTATAAAGCGCCCATGTCTTGAGGTTGTTCAGTATGATGTGATTTACTTTCTATGTGTGATTTAATTGGACAGGAATCACAGGACTGATCTTTCTATTTTAGACAATGACCATAGACAAGAAAGAAATAAAGTAGTGACTGCAGGTTGGAGGAAAGTAGTGGAGTAAAAGTACAGATACTGCACTAAATATGTACTCAAGGAAAAGTAAAAGTCCACATTTATAAAACTACTCTGTAAATTACAATTCCTGAGAAAAACTACTCAATTACAGTACAGAATGTTTGTAATTAGTTACTTTACACCACTGGATATTAACAGGGTTGTGTGGCAGCAGTGTGATTAGGTGTGATTATACCCAGCCTCTAATGATTAAAATTCATTCATTCTATTTTTTATAATCACACTTGGTTAAAACAGTCTGCAGAAACAATTTGATTGACATCCTCCCTCTGCACGTGTCATCAGAGGGGGAAGCCCCACCTATTAGTGACAATCTCACTGTTTTGAATCTGCGGCTATGCTGATGAATAGGTGTTTGTAGCTCCGCCCTCTTTTGAAAAGAGCCCAATCACATTTAAATTTAAAGCGACAGTCACCAAAATGCCATCCTTTAGATCACAGACTAAAAGGAGCAGTTTCAACGAGTTTTAAAACATTATTTGTGTGGTATTTTGAGCTGAAACTTCACATCCACACTCTAGGGATTTATTTTACATCTTGGAAAAAGAGGCATAATGGGTCTTATTTAAATTGTAAAAATACTACACACCTAAATATGAAGTCTAGCAGTTCTATGTGCAGTTAATGTTTTCATCACCTGCCGTCTCACTGTATGAGAATGTAAACAAATGAATGTGCTCTTATTCTAAATTTTACCATCTGATTGAGAAAAAGCCTCCATTTCAAATGCACTCGGAAAGTCATAGGGCTTCATTACTACCTACCAAAAGTGTTAGCCAGATTGATCAATGATTTTCAGCTCAAAAAAACTCTCCAAAACCTGCCTACTCGCATAGAAACCTGCCAAAACTATGTGATAGGATTTAATATCCAAGTTAGCCAAAGATGATGAAGTTTTTCCTCATTCAAATTAAACACTGAACATAAAATGATAACACGTATAAAAATGCAGCAATTTACCAACCATGATAAACCAACAAACAATAAATAAATGAATAAACGAATCAATTAATCAACCAATCAATTAATAAAATAAATAAAAATTAAAAATTAAATTAAATTAAATTAAATTAATAATAAAATAATAAAATAAAATTTATATAAATATAAATAAACACAAAATACAAAATGAAAAAAAGAATAAATAAATAAAATAAAACAAATAAAATAAAATAAAAAATATATATATTTAAAATATTTATTTCAGATAAAAGCAGACTTAAAAAAATAAATAAATGTAATTAAATTAAATTAAATTCATGAAAAAGGCAATTAATTATATAGAATAATGTTATTATTAGCTTAAATGTATTGTTAAACCCCTACTGGCAGGGTTGGCATTGTCGACAACTACTATTTATTTTTGATTTTTATTGTTTTCTTATTATTTCTTTATACACTTGACAGGCATAAAAGCCAGAACACACCAAGCCGTATGTCCTGACAGTTGGCCATCGGCCAGCTAGATGGTTTGGTGTGTTATATATATATTTCCTCTCGTCTGGTTAACAATGGAGGGAGTTGGCCCGATTCAGCATGAAGAATCTACGTCAGCTAAGGAGAACAATCTGATTAATTATTTAGCAGCGAATCAAAGCAGAAGGTCAAACTCTGAAAAGGCTTGCCCAAGTAAATGATTCAAGTCAAAAGGGAACACAAAGAGGCCGACCGTAATTTCGACCAGTGAAAATGACGTTTGGTATTGGCATGAGAGACCAAAGGTTTGTCTTCTGATTTCTTTTTGTTGAATGAAAAAAACAAACAATTACTGCTTTTTTATTAGAGTTAATTAATAAATACTAATTAATTTCAGATGGCAGCAGACATAAAATTAAATTAAATTAAATTAAATTAAATTAAATTAAAATAAATTTTATTTTATTTTATTTTATTTTATTTTATTTTATTTTATTTTATTTTATTACTAAAACAAAATCGTGTGGAATTTGGGATAAAATAAAACTACTAATTTCATAGCACCTACAAAACTTGATCTATTAGTAATTACGCTTTATAAATGTCCAAGAAGGACGTATGAGTCCAGTATTTGGAAGACTGTATTATCTTTGACCATACATTAAGTACAATGCCTCATTCGTTTGCATTGGTTTAATTACACTGTGCCTATAGAAGGTCTGTCGTTTCGTTTTCTGCAGTCCTGGATGAATGCTATGGACAATTAAGCATCTCCAGTCGAGATCTAAGAGCCAAATATAGTGTAGGGTCTCATTTGAGCTTCCAAGACCAGGTCAAGAGTGCTATTCCCTTTTTGGGCTGTATGGAAACCTGAGGTTGTCATGGCAACGAGTCCCCAAAGGCGGGCGTAGCTGGTAATTTCCTACCTATTATCCTGGGAAGCCTCTTTTCCTGCGCCCCCGCAAAACCTCACCAGGAAGAGCTTCTACAACGTCTTCATAACAAATACATGTCATTAATAAACAAACACGTTACGATGTATCTACAGTGACAATCATTCTTACTGTATGTTCTGGCTGTAGAAACTGCTTTAGGGATCTTGAATACTATATTTGTGCATATACACTCACCGGCCACTTTATTAGGTACATCGCACTAGCACCGGGTTGGACCCGCTCTTGCCTTCAGAACTGAATCCTTCGTGGCACAGATTCAACATGGAACTGGAAGTATTCCTCAGAGATTGCTCCATATTGACATGATAGCATCATGCAGTTGCTGCAGATTTGTCGGCTGCACATCCATGATGTGAATCTACCGTTTCACCACATCCCAAAGGTGCTCTATTGGATTGAGAACGGGTGACTGTGGAGGCCATTTGAGTACAGTGAACTCATTGTCGTGTTCAAGAAACCAGTCTGAGATGATTTGTGCTTTATGATATGGTGCGTTATCCTGCTGGAAGTAGCCATCAGAAGATGGATACACTGTGGTCATAAAGAGATGGACATGGTCAGCAACAATACTCGGGTAGGCTGTGGCATTCACACGATGCTCAATTGGTACTAATGAGCCCAAAGTGTGCCAAGAAAATATCTGCCTTACCATTACACCACCACCACCAGCTTGAACCGTTGATACAAGGCAGGACGGATCAAATGATTTATTTTATAAATTAGATTAAAAAAAGTAAAAATCAAGATAAACGAAAAATATTTACAATTTAGTATCAATTTTCATTCATTCGTTCATTTTCTTTTCGGCTTAGTCCCTTTATTAATCCGGGGTCGCCACAGCGGAATGAACCGCCAACTTATCCAGCATTTGTTTTACGCAGCGGATGCCCTTCCAGCCACAACCCATCTCTGGGAAACACATCCATACATTCTCATTCACACACATACACTATGGACAATTAAGCTTACCCAATTCACCTGTACCACATGTCTTTGGACTGTGGGGGAAACCGGAGCACCCGGAGGAAACCCACGCCAACGCGGGGAGAACATGCAAACTCCACACAGAAATGCCAACTGGCCCAGCCGGGGATCGAACCAGCAA
>CAIGQQ010033860.1:61926-72708 GCA_903798035.1 Danio albolineatus
TATATATATATATATATATATATATATACTAATAATTTTGACCTTAAAATTGATTGAAAACTGCTTTTATTCTAGGTAAAATAGCACAAACAAACCTTGCTCTGATAAACATAATTTGGCAAATAATTAAAAAAGATTCAATATAATAATTTAAATTAAAATAAAATACATAAAAAAATCTACCTATAAATACACGTTTGAGAAAGCATAAGAAATGTACTGCATTTCTAAAAACATTCTATCAAAAAATAATACTATAACAATAATTACACTATAAAACCAACAGAACACTCAAACAGATACACAACAGGTACACAACCGACAGACATACTGACCAATACATATAAATATGTAATAAATAACACAATTAATTACTCAACCACTGTGCAACAAAACATCCACTTTGAGGATTTAGATATTTTTGAAGCCTGAGATTCCCGAATTTCCGAATATTGTCCTGTCCTAACAAACCACACATCAATGAAAAGTTGATTTATTCAGCTTTCAGGTATACATCTCAGTTAGCAAAAGATGACCCTTATGGCTGGTTGTGTGGTCCAGGGTCACATTAATGTTTTTTTTACCTTTAGACATTTGCCACGTTCTTACTGAGGGTATTGTTGGAGAAAGAAAGCCATATCGAGCCACACAGTCCTAATTGACTGCTCAACTCAGAGGAGAACCTGTCAATAACAGTATAAACTGAAGGGCGACATCATTAAATGTAAGACTACAGTTTGAGCTTGACTTGTAAAAGCTAGCTGGGGAAATGTAGACTATTTTTAGATGAGACTATTTATTTCTCCTATAGCTGGGCAGGCTGGTTGCGCTCATTAAAGCGTTGAACTGAATTCATCTTCATTACCTGCTGAAACTCACCGCCGTGTGACAGGAATCTTCCGGAAGCTTTTCAGGTGTTGTTAACTGTGTTCAACAAAGCATGGATCCTTACCAGTGCACGAAGACAAAAAAGTTTTTGACCAATCTATTGTCAGTAAGGGGGTGACGCGGTGGCACAGTGGGTAGCCCTATCGCCTTAGAGCAAGAAGGTTGCTGGTTCGAGCCTCGGCTGGGTAAGTTGGCATTTCTTTGCAGAGTTTGCATGTTCTCCCCGTGTGCAGGGCCGGCCCGGTAAATTTGGGGGCCCTAAGCAGAATAATTTTGATCTAAATAGTATTGCCATTGCAAACCAGCCCACAATGATTGTATTGCTTGTTAAATACAGTCAATGAAACAGAAAAGTAAAGGCTGATTTCTTCTACTTAATAACTGTCTGAATGATTTGCACCACTGTTTTTGTCAACTACCAGCTTCAAGAATGAAGAATCTTTAATAAAGGGAGCAATGATTCCTACTGGAGTGTTTAACACATATTCTGTGAATTTAGCAGATTCTATAAAAGATGGTTGAATTGATAATTTATTAATTAATTAATTATTTATTTATTTATTTATTTATTAATTAATTAATTATTTATTTATTTATTTATTTATTTATTCATTCATTTATTCATTTATTCATTTATTCATTTATTCATTTATTTATTTATTTATTTATTTATGTATTAATTCACTTATTTATTTATTTATTTATGTATGTATTCATTCATTTATTTATTTATTTCTGTATTCATTCATTCATTCATTCATTCATTCATTTATTAATTTATTCATTTATTTATTTATTTATGTATTAATTAATTAATTCATTCATTCATTCATTTATGTATTCATTCATTCATTTATTTAATTATTTATTTATTTATTTATTAATTCAGTCATTCATTCACTTATTTATTTATTTATTTATTTATTCAGTCATTCATTCACTTATTTATTTATTTATTCATATATTTATATATATTTATTCAATCATTTATTTATTTATTTATTTATTTAATTATTTAATTATTTATTCATTCATTCTTTCATTCATTTATTCATTTATTTATTTATTTATTTATTCATATATTCATTCATTCATTTATTCATTTATTCATGTATTCATTCATTCATTCATTTATTCATATATTTATATATTCATTTATTTATTTATTCATGTATTAATTCAGTCATTCATTCATTTATTTATTTATTTATTTATTCATTTATTTATTCAGTCATTCATTCATTCATTTATTTATTTATTTATTTTTTATGTATTAATTAATTAATTAATTAATTCACTTATATATATATATATATATATTCCAAAAGCAAAACCCTAAAATAATTAAATGCATTACTTAGTAATAAAATATACATTCTGAACTCATAAAAACTCCATAATAATAATAAATTAATGTTAATGCACAGATTGATCCATAAATGATAAAATATTAATAAAAAAAACATAAGAAAAAGGAGGGCAACTAATACTGTGTTATTGGTTATAGCCAAACACAAATTCTATTATTCCCTTATTCAGTGTCCTTCCCTGTTCTTTACATTTGAGATGCGGAGTCCAGAGCTTTTATTAAACTATGATTAATTTAATTACGACATATCTTTTATAAACATGTACCAGGAAAAATTACCAGTTTGTAAAATTTGTCAGTGAAAGACACTTCAGTATTGTATTTCAGTAAAATGTGTTTTAGACTAAAAGCACGAGTCTGTAAAACCAGGAAAAAATAAAATATTTCATGCAAGTAGACGATGTTTAGTAATCTGTAATTGTCTATTTTAGATAAATATGCTTCAAGATTGATCATTAGCACTTAAAAGCGATGCTAAAAATAATTCTGTGCTTGTCTCTTCTCGTCGTCATTTTTCCCTTCAGTTTTTCTTTACGCCTGAAGAATAGAGTTAGTTTCGTTTCATTTTCGCCGTCCAATTTGCTAAATAAATCAGGACTATAAATGGGGAAGACAATGAAGCAAAGGCCATGGTGGGTTGTGGGGGGCCCCTTGTGGCCGTGGGGTCCTAAGCAGCTGGCTATGCCCGTGTGTGTGTATTATCACCTTAACTCGAAATAGGTGTGTGTGAATGGTGCATGACTGGAACTTGTGGTCCACAACGGCGGATTTGTAGTCCGTTAGCAATCTGTGTGAATCTGCCAGGATTAAATCTCTGGTGATCGTGACAGTATGAGTGTGAATGAGTGTGTATGGATGTTTCTCAGTACTGGGTTGCAGCTGGAAGGGCATCGGCTTTGTAAAACATGCTGGAATAGTTGCCGGTTCATTCCTCTGTGGCGACCCCTGATGAATAAAGAGACTAAACTGTAGGAAAATGAGTGAATCAATCCAGTGCATGGCACCTTTAATCGTTTGTGGTTCAGATTCAACAATCATTCATCAGAAAAATATTCTCCGTTCTGACATGAGGGCATCACACAGATTTGTCGCCTGCACATCCATAATGCAAATCTCCCATTCCAGCACATCCCAAAGGTGCTCTGATAGATTGAGCTGGAGCTTGAGATTGACTGAGGAGGCCTTTTGAGCGTCAGTGAGCTCACTGTCATGTTCAAGAAAGGGCTTGGGGATGATGTGAGCTTGGAGAGTTATTCTGCTTGAAGTAACATAATAAGATGAATTCAGTGTGGTTAGACATGGATAGGGTCAGCAGCAATGCTCAGGTAGATTCAGCTTAGGGCTGTGCGATAATACGATTTTTAATCGTGGACGATAAAAATGACTCCACGATCCACTTTTTCAGAAAAATCGTTGTATCGCGATGCAGTATATAGTGCAGTGCTTCCGCTTCATTCATTCTTCCATGACGGGGCGCCACACCTAAATTCATCCCGCCACGGCTATTACTGCTTCATTCAAACATTCAGTCGTCTGTCGTTGTTGTTTCTTAAATAACGGGTTACAATCGCACCAAAACGTATTAAAAGGTAAAGGAATTATAACAGCAGGAACTTTTCTATAACCGCCGTGCGTCATTTGTTTAACCCTTTGAGGTGACATGCTGACTGACAGACGGGCTGACAGGACTCTGCGATGCGCGAGGCCAGCATACAGGCGCAGCTTTCAGTTATGATGAACAGTTTCCATAAATATGCTTTATTAATAAAGCTCTGTGGTTCTGCATACAATGACTTTCACTTGCTGGAGTTTATAGCCGCTTCACTTTACTTCAGAACGCATTCATGCCGCTCTATAGGTCTAGGAGACATTCGTAAGTATGAAATCTAATAAATGTTGCAGACATACGCGTTACATAAACGCACTAAATCACACTTCAGTAGCGTTAATTTGAGGGCGCGCAAGAAGTGCGCACGAACACAGAGAAGATCGGTGACCCGCATGCTCTATATGGGGCGTCTGCAGACTTGCGATCTCCACCGGTAATACTGCTCTCACGACATCTGTCACTGAAATAAAACCATAAGTTGTTGGTAGATCTGTGTACAACTGGGCTGTTTAATTAGTTTGTCAAGGGGTCCAGTTCATAAAGAGCATCGCAAATGAGGGGCCAGAGATGACTTGCAAGATACTGAAGTGATGACACAACAGCAATAGGCTACAAGAGCTCATATGCAGTTTTTTGCTCCTTAAGATACCCACGTTGGCTTTTTCTACATTAAAATGTGAATATGTTGTATTTTGAAACTACATAACATCACTGCAGTGTACAATGTGTTTTTTTTAATAAACATTCAAATGTTGTATTGCAAAGCACAACAAAATCAGTGCATTGCTCAAGTATTCTTCTACAAACACATTCATATGTTGTTTTGAACTGCATAACAGTCAAGGATGAAGCGATTATACATTTTGGTTGTATGATTATATAGTCTGAAGAATAATCATGGTTTCATGGTTATCATGATTATTATGCATTTATTAAATTCAAAACACTACTAGTTTCGTTAACTTTGTAAAAAAAAGTCATTTGCATTTGTGAAGGTGTTGCTGAGGATCTGTGTCTGATTTGTACTAAGATTTGTTAGATTTGTTAAATGTTCAGTAATTGTAATGCAAGTCTTGTTGAATGTTCTCTCTTTGCAGAATAGCACTTGCATTAAATGTTCACTTGATTAAAATATTCTTAAACATATGGTAAGAGTATATCTTTAGATGGGGACATTAGTTGTATTGTACCTTTTGTAATTTGCAAAATAGTCTTTAAAAATCAAAAAGAATCGTGATAAAAATCGTGAATCGTGATTTCCCCAGGAAAAATCGTGATATGATATTTTTTCCATATCGCCCACCCCTAATTCAGCTTCACACTGTTTCAAAGCATGGTTCTTTTGGATAACAGAAATGCAGGAGAGCATCTGTGAAGAAAACAATTTGGGGGTAATCGTGCAAGATCTGGCATCCTCACAAGCCTCATAGCACGATGTGTAAATGCTCTGCTGACTTTATAACAGTAAATTGGACTCAATACATTCCCCAATTGTCCATCATGGTACACGATCCAATGAGACCCTTCAAATATAAGAGCTTTAATTCCAGGAATAACCTGTTTGTCACACTTTTCAATATTTTTTGACTGAGTCAAACTGAGGTGATGCACGTTTCGTCAGATGTGTTAGTTCATGTGTTATTTATGATTTCCTCTCCTATTTTTATGATAAATGCCAGAGATCATATCTACAGTAATACTAAAACCTGGCCATCTAAGTTCAATGCAGCCGAGAAGAACCTATTTTTTATCGATTTGTCTGTGCTGAATGGATTGATTCTGGCATTTACGGTGGCATTTAACACTATAGGTTCAATTCCCCGGAAGCACACATAATGTTCCAGACACTTTTTATTTTTTGCATCCTCTTCTTTGACTTCTTTTAAAACAGATTTGATTAGACTTGCATTATTGCAACCCATCAAATCAGCTCACAATGTTATTTATATAATAGCGTCTGGCATTAATGTGTTTTGTGAAACAGTCATTTGCATTTCTTTTCTTTTGAAACGATGCAAGTTTTATCTGTGAGTCAGGTGCAATCATAAATATTCCTGCTGAAATCAAACTTTCTCCACTCTCTATAGTCTATTCTCTCAGTCTTATTTGCAACACCTCCATGCAACGATTATGTGCATCCAAAGGGAATCTGCTTGCTATGGTCATATTTAAAGGTGCTGTATGTATGCTTTTGACTCATCTAAAGCATTAAAATACCATAGTATGTTTGCAGATATTCAGAAACATGCGAAATGAACATTCTTGTTTATCTGAAAAGCAATGCTGAAGTCAGATATTCTGCTTTGAACATGTGTTTTACGTGCCGGAACGCTGTCTTTGTTTTGGTCATTTTTACCCGCCCAATGTCAATTAGCCAATTATATTCAGCACCCCGGGTTACCTTGGTGGAAAACCGAGTATTTCATCCATTCATTCAGAAAGGCACCCATGACTGAAATGTGACCTTCAGTGGACAGTAGCAGACTCTGAAAAGAGAAGCAGATTCCACAGGAGGTGGTTATTATTAAGCAAATATAGCGCCCTCTTCCTAATTTATGGGAAGGTCCCTGGATTCTTATTAAATAGATCACTTTAAATTATATTTTAACCCCAAAAAGAAACCCATAACATGATACCGATTAATACACTGTAAAACCCAGTAAGTTAAGGTAACTCAAACCGTTTGAGGAAACCGATTGCAACAAACCATTTATGGCCTGTTTCCACTGAGTGGTACGGTACGGTACGGTTCGGTGAGCTTTTAAGGTCGTTTCCACTGTCTAAAAGCGTACCGAACCGAACCGTACCGTACCACTTTTTTGTCACCCTTTCGAAGGGGTACCAAAAAACAGAAAGGGTGCCGTAAGGCGGAGCTAGACGCGCAGCTGAAAGCCATTGGCTTACAGAGATACGTCATTCGCTTGCGCAACAAGCAGAATGAAAACAGAAAGGACCCGCCATGTTTAATACACAGCCGAGAGACAATACACTGAAATAATATCAGCATATAATAACGAGCCATGGTCGACCCGAGCTTGTACAAACCTTGTCGTTGTCTTGAACAGCCACAAAGGCAAGAAGAAGAGCAGATTCTTATGGGTTACGAGCCCATAAGCGCGAGCGCGAGAGGTTTCGCTTGTCTCTTACGCTCACGTGCGTGTCCATATTTGAAATAACAAAGTTCTTAACCTGGATTATTATAAACTCAGAATGACGGAATTGCTCTCTAAAGAGAGAATAATGACGGAGAGGCTACATGTACTGGTGAAGATAAAAGATACAGATACTCTGCACTGACTGTGGGCTATATTTCGTATTGTTTTTGAACCTAAATAAGGCATAAATGTCTGCTGTGTGTAGTTTTTCTGTAATTTGGTAACATTGGAGACTGTGTGGGGCTGTATGTGTTCATATATGCTGAATTTATTTATTTATTTATTTGATATAATCGCCGACCGTAGGCTATTTCGCATCATTGATATTGTTATAATCAGATCATGTTCAGTCAGTAATGAACAATTATACACCAGTGTTTATGTGTATAATAAAGCATCTGTTTTGTGAGAAATGCTTCTCGTTTGATTTGTGAACGACCCATAAAGCTTTACTGTAGACATTTCCTCGAGCGAAAATGACGTCTGTCGTACACCACGCCCACCAAAAGAGTACCTTTAGCAGTGGAAACGCAAGCCTGATAAAGGTGACCGTACCGACCCATACCGTACCGTACCGTACTGTACCACTCAGTGGAAACGGGCCATTAAGTTCAAAAACGAATCCTAATGAGTACTGTGAACTTACTCAATTTGAGTAAACGAAGCAATTTGAGCACAGTAAAAGCCAATAAATGAAGAGAACTCAAACCAACTGAGTACTGTAAAACCTAATAAGTTAAGGCAACTCAATCAGAATCAGAAAGAGCTTTATTGCCAGGTATGTTCACACATACGAGGAATTTGTTTTGGTGACAGAGCTGCTACAGTGCAACAGAATGACAGAGACAGGACAAAAAACAGATCATAAATATATTCAAAAAATATAAGTAAGTGTTAAATGCAAGTATACAAATTGACAAGTGTATGTACAGGCGTATTACTATATACAACGCAGATGTTATGTGCAAATCGGTATGTACTGTAAAGTGTGTTGTTAAATAAGTGTATGTGTGTGTAAATAGTGTAAAGCAAGTAGTGATGTTGGTTCCACGATTATTATCATCAAGTGTTCATGAGATGGATCGCCTGAGGGAAGAAACTGTTTCTGTGTTGGGCTGTTCTGGTGCGCAGTGCTCTGTAGCGTCGACCAGCAGGTAACAGTTCAAAGAGGCAGTGTGCTGGGTGTGAGCGGTCCAGAGTGATTTTAGCAGCCCTTCTGCTCGCTCTGAATAAGTACAGTTCTTGGAGAGTAGGGAGGGTTGTACCAATGATTCGCTCAGCAGTCCGAACTATTCGACGTAGTCTTCAAAGGTCAGATTTGGTAGCTGAGCTAAACCAGACAGTTATTGAAGTGCAGATGACTGATTCAATGACGGAGGTGTAGAACTGTTTCAGAAGCTCCTTTGGGAGGTTGAACTTCCTCAGCTGTTTGAGGAAACCGATCTCTACAAACCGTTTGAGTAAAACTAATCTATATGAGTTCTGTGAACTTACTCCATTTAAGTTAAAGTAATGAGGTATTCAATTAACTCATTACCTTCAACACTGGAATTCAAATGAGTAGAATAAACTTTCTGTACATTTTGAGTTAACTACACTCATTTCGTTCGTGGAGAAGTACCACATCGATGCAAGTTTATTGACGCACAAAACGGATTGCCTCAATAAATCTCAATAAACTTGCCTGTTCACATGATAGTCACATTGTCACATATCCCGTTTATATCTGATTTATTTCCACGTATGAAGGAAGCCTAAAACCCATCTCTGAATATCTGAATGCATGTGTTCATTTCGTGTTCACACTGTCATAGAACAGATCAGATCTGTGTCACATATGAGCAAAACATCGGAATCGGGTCACATTTAACTGGCCGTGTACTGGGACTTAAAGAACTTTGAAACGTTCATACAGCGTAAGAAATGATACAGTAGAGTTTGAAGTAAGCAGCTAAATTAACACCTGGCTCTTTGGGGACAGCAGCGCTGGGAACCATGAATCATTGGCCGCAGTGGTTAACAACAAACTGTTTATTTTACACTGACATCATTCTCACCAGTGTAAGTGAGAGTAGCAGGTGTCCCGGCGCTGCAGGTGTGAGTCTCCTATAAAAGAAAACCACAATGAAACACAACAAGTTTCCCGTTTTCAACCCGCGTGACTCGTTTTATGAGGTCGCCCATTACAGGTCAAATCTATTCAGCTGTAATTACGATGGCTTTCAGCTAAAGTACATATTTTAAAGCATGGTGGTTGTGTTGCTGTGGTTTCTTCGAAGTGGCAGAAGGCGGTAATTGCTCATTAAGGTACTTGTTCCCTCATCAAATCTTGAGTCAGGCTTTTATTATATTGAGTTAATGGAATTTACATTGCCTGTCAATACAATTCTGATCTCCTCTCTGTGGAAGGATGATCTCAATGTAATGAACACCCCCTCATGCAGTTCAATAAAAGTCAAAGCGCTCAACGCCAGTCAATTTTTTCAGCCTCCAATCAAATGAAAGCAGAGGCAGGGTTTGTGCTGTCAAGATGACTACGGATACTTTTACAGATGGAGAAGAGACTAGCGGTCACTGTTTTGAGTGTCCAGAGCTGTATGACTTTACAAACCATGAATATCACAATGTGGGTGGCACAGTGGGTAGTGCTGTCCCCTCACATCAAGAAGGTCGCTGGTTCGAGTCCCGGCCGGAGCAGTTGGCATTTCTGTGTGGAATTTGCATGTTCTCCCAGTTCAATTCAATTCATCTTTATTTGTATTGCGCTTTTACAATGTAGATCGTGTCAAAGCAGCTTCACATGCATTATAAATAATTGAAACAGTGTCAGTACAGTTTTCAGTGTTGAAGTTCAGTTTAGTTCAATTCAGTGAAGAATTAAAAAACCTTGAGAGAAACCAGGCTCAGTAGGGCATGAGCATTTCTCCTATTGCCACACGTCTTGTGCAGAGCTGCAGTCTAGGCGCCGGGGCTGGAGAATGCTGGACGGAGAAAACCGGAGAAACCGCAAGTGAGTCACCGGCTGGTGAACAGGCTGGCCCTTCAGAAACAATGCGAGGACTCGTCTGTCACTGGGGTCTTACAGGGATTGGTCTCATTCTTTCCACTCCTCCATGACCACCACAGCAGCTGCTCAGGATACGGCCTGGTCCAGGATTATGGAAACCTCGGGAATAATAAAAAACAGACTAACATAAGCGCAGATGCCATTCAAATTTTTATGTCTTTTGGAAAGGGTTCCCGGCTCTGGTTGCCCTAAATAATGCAGACTAACAATCCTTTAGAGGATTTGGATTCCAACAGCATTTGTGTTTTATGTGTATGCTAATGCAAAGAGACGTGTCTGTAATCTAGTTTTAAACTGGCAGAGTGTGTCTGCTTCCCGAACTATGCTAGGAAGGCTGTTCCACAGTTTAGGTGCCACACATTCACACATTCACTTTGGACAATTTAGCTTACCCAATTCACCTATACCACATGTCTTTGGACTTGTGGGGGAAACCGGAGCACCCGGAGGAAACCCATGCAAACACAGGGAGAACATGCAAACTCCACACAGAAACGCCAACTGACCCAGCCGAGGCTCGAACCAGCGACTTTTTTGCTGTGAGGCGAACGTGCTACTCACAACGCCACCGTAGCGCCCATGTAGTGGCTAATCCATATTATTTGTTAGCTAATCTTACTTGCAGGTCATAATTAGTTTCGCAAAGTTTATTTTAATTGTTTTTGAGCCTGGCTCTTGAAAAGTGTGTGTGTGT
>CAIGQQ010033860.1:87833-98855 GCA_903798035.1 Danio albolineatus
CAATAAATAAATATAAAAAGAACTTTTATTATAATAAATAAATAAATAACTTTTATTATGATAAATAATAAATAAATAAATGAATAATAAATAAATAAATAATAAATTAAAAACTTTTATTGCAATAAATAAATAAATAACTTGTATTATAATAAATAAATAAATAACTTTTATTATAATAAATAAATAACTTTATTACAATAAATAAATAAATAAATAAACAACTTTTATTACAATAAATAAATATAAAATAACTTTTATTATAATAAATAAATAAATAACTTGTATTATAATAAATACACAAATAAATAAAATAAATAAATAAATAAATAGACAAATAAATGTGTTTATTATAATAAATAAATAAATAAGTAACTTTTATTATAATAAAACAATAAAAAATAAATAAATAACTTTTATTATCATAAATAAATAAATAAATAAATAAATGTATAAACCTATAAAGTAAGTAAGTAAGTAAGTAAAAATAAAACATCCTATACATTTCAGAACATCCCAAAATAGGATGTTTTATTTTTACTTTTTATTATGAGCTTGTTTATGTCAAAACGACAAGTGGAGTTTGATTTCTCAATGCTTTCAATTCCATGGATCAGTAGCTATGTTAAGATCCAAAGATCAAAATTTGACTTTAAATATGAATATAAATGTTGCATATTATAATATAGGATAGAAAATATTGCACAAATAATCAACCCAAAAATTATCAACACTTTAATCCTGTAAGTCGGTTCAAGGCATTGTTTAATTTAATTTAATTTAATTTAATTTAATTTAATTTAATTTAATTTAATTTAATTTAATTTAATTTTTTTGTTTTATTTACTTTACTTAAATTTTTAATTTAATTTAATTTAATTTAATTTAATTTAATTTAATTTTATTTAATTTTATTTTATTTTATTTTATTTTATTTTATTTTATTTTATTTTCCTGAAAATGTATATCATATTTAATATGATTACATGATTACATATTAAATATTGTTATCATATATTTAATTTATTAATTGATTTGAAAATTTGTAGATATTTGGACTAGAAACAAGACAAAAAGTCTAAGAAAAGCCTTTTTTTTTTGCAGTGAAATACAGTAAGTCAAAACTATTTACTTGAATAACATGTTTGAGTGCAGTTTTGCTGAAGTTATTCTGAATGTGATTATTGTTCTGGTTTCTTCATCAGTATTGCAGCAAATGTTAGCTTTAATTATGGATTACTTAGAGAATATACAGTAGTTGCTGTAGCAGCTCAATTATCTTTCCATTACTTCAAGTCATAGATCGGCACTGCAAAAGGAAATCAATCATACTAATGTTGGGATCGATTATGGAATTTATTACTCTTGCTGTTGCCTTTACAGTCGTGACAGTCAATTAATAAGAGCAACTGAAGCATCGCTTTGAATCAGCTTGATTTACCGTGATTAGTCTTTGAGTGTTTTGATGGCATATTGATTTATTCATAGTTGCCTCTTAATTTAATCACAGTCTCTTGTATTCATTCCAGTTTAATCAGCTCATCTGTTTTAACAGGATATGTGTGATTAGCCTGCATTCACGGTTGTATACAAAATAGCTTTTTTGGCATGGGAAACGGATGCCTGAATATTAATCACAGATCAGATATCAATTACTCTGACGGGATCTGAAGGTCTTAATGAATGGTGCAAATGAAGCATGATTGATAAATGATCTTATTTAAATATGAATATCTGCACTCTAAGATTAAGCTTGTGTAATGTTAGCAAACGTCAATGCAAATGTGTATTTCCCGAAAACATGCTCTTGAATACATTTTAAAATCATTCATGACATTTGAAGAGATGTCAACAGGATCGCGACCTTCAGGTTTAATCTGCTGTGGTATTATAACAGATGTGGCTTTTCTTCAGGGAGAAATTAAACTGATGCCCGAGAGAAAACTGAACATTTTTATGAAGATGTTGGATCAAGTTTTTTTTAAAAATGAATGCTAAAAAAAATGCTAATTTTTACATTGTAGTGTGGACTCTGACCAATAGAATCTGCATATTCGGAACATTTAATTGTGATCAGTCATATTCAAATTAAAAGTTCAGATTTTTATAATGTGTGTATTATGACAATAAACAAACAAAACAAAATGCCATCTCATCTTTGACTGGCATGGTTTTATCTGGGATTTACTTTAATAAGGAAATTATTTAATGTAATTCAATTCAATTATTTTATTTTATTTTATTTTATTTTATTTTATTATTTTTTTATTTTATTTCTTTGTATTTTATGTTTTTGTATTTTATTTTATTTTATTTCATTTTATTTTATCCTTGAACCATCTGGCATTGTTGTATCTGCTATTTACTTTAATAATAAAATTATGGCATATGTAAATTTTATCCTAATTTATTTAATGTTATTAAATTTTTACTTATTTAATTTAATGTTATTAAATTTTATTTTATTTTTTTCTTGTGCTTGTAAGATGCTATGCATATTTAAAAAAATAGTTAATTTAATTTAATTTAATGTTATGTTACTTAATCTTATTAAAGTAAATTACTTTTTATTTTAAATGTTATTTAATTTAATTTAATTTTATCCTGGACCCATCAGACATTGTTGTATCTGCTATTTACTTTAATCATAAAATGATGGCATTTGCTAATATAATCTTAATTTTATTTTATTTAATCTTATTTAATTTAATCTTACTAAATTAAAATACATTTTATTTTATTGTATTCTTGTGCTGTTGAAATACGATACATTATTTCAAAAATAAGTATTTTGTAGTATTTTTATAGCTCTCTATTAAACATTGACAAAATTTAAATTGTGGAAATTATATTTTCATTTTATAGCTTTTGACATTTTTATGGTAATAAATGCAGCAAAGAGATAAATATACCCAAGTATTATTTTTTACATGATATACATACTGTAAGTGCACTAAAAAAATGAAGAAACATATTCGCTTAATTCTTTTATCAATGATATACACAACACAATTGCTTTTATCTTAAAAACTTGAATTAGAGATTATATTAAGGAAATACAATTGTGCTAATCCATGCAGACCTGATGTACACAGCTAATGTACTGTAAATGCAAACTTTAATAAGTAATAATTTTGCTTGAATGTTTTTCCTTTTAATACATCAAATGTGAGACTTTAATGACAAAAATGTATTTAATTTTAGTACTTTTAATTTAATTTAGTACCTTTTTGTTATCTGCACTTCAACAATTATGAGTATTTTGCTACCAATTATTTTGTAAAGTATACATTATTCAGTGTATCTGCATCTGTTCACGTTTTCTGCATTACTTTATTCAGCAATTAGCAATCATTTTTTTACATCCCAGTAAATATATTAAAGTCAGTCTAATACACATGCTACAGTGCAGTTTTATAAAAGGATTTCTGCTTCTTATATAAAGCTTGACCTTCAGTTGAATCCCATTTTTCTTGTGTTTGGTGACTGTCATATAGGCTGCATGTGATGGCTTTAAATAGCAGCAGCACAACAGCAGTCAAGTGTGATCGATTCAGCAGAACGAGGTGAAGAGCAGAGACACTGCAGATCAATGCGTTCAGGACATGCTGTAATGCTCATTTCAGGACTACAGCTGATGTGGCTTTCACTAATGTCACTTTCTGTTTACTTCATCCCATGCAGCTGCAGATTGCGATATTTACCCACAGAAAGGAATAGAACAAAAATCTTAAAACACATTATAAATAATCCATAGCATGATTTGTGAATTATTTTAGATATTATTTTTTTAGTTAGCAAGCAAATCTTGTCTTAATGTGCAATATTTCATGCATGCAATGATCGCTGGTCTCACTCTCTCACAAGCTTTGTACTAGAGCCACTAGTGTATGCTTAGTGGTTGGCTGGCGGCGAACAGGAATTACACTTATTACTAAACCATACAGTAGGTGCTACTTTAATATGGCCATTACCGCCGGGCCTTGTACCGCCGTCGCGTTATAACACGTTTTTCGGTATGACCGTAGTTTGCGACTATGCCGCCAGGGAGCACAAAAGGACAGGATGATACTGCCGCAGCAGTATTAACAAGAACCGAATTGAAGTAGTGACATCTGTACTTACATGCTATTTCAGACCGAATGTTCAAAGTAGCGGTAAACATTATAGGGAGTACGTCACAGGTTGTCATTGTTCAAAAATGAACTAATGTGCATATGAAACCAAGTTCACCACAGTAAAGCAGGCTAGGTAGAATAGTGCTGTTTACGTTTGTTGTTAAACTGAATAAAAATCTACATTGTCTATGCTGTAAAAGGACCTTGTGAAACAGTCACATCAGTCATTCGCCAGAAGATTTCAGTGGGTGAACAACACTCCTGTGCATATAACCCATTCGTAACAACACAATCTACATCAGCTTTGCGTGACTTAAAGTTTTAACACATAACATTACCTGTCTAACAGAAATTCTTCAGCCATGGTGTCGTCCTTCCTCCAGCGTGCAAAACTAACTCTAATATTGATTCAGGATTTTAAAACGTTTTGAATCAGCATTTGTTTTTACCGCTGTCTGTCGGATTTTTATTTTCTGAAACGGATATTGATTAATGAGTCGTTTTTTGATTTTCGTTTTCAAATTCCAAACCGAATATTGAAATATGAGGTGTATTTTCATTATTATGTTGAAAAACGAAAAAGCAAAATTCAAAAATGATTTGATTTTCATTTTTTATTTTGAATTACAAAAAATAAAATCCCCAAAAAATAAAAACGAATAAAGGCTTGTTTTTTATATTCCGAAACCAGATAGGCCGACTCATTCAAAACGCCTCATATTTCAATATTTATTTTTGAATTTGAATACAAAAATCAAAAAACGACACGTTTTTCGTTTTTTAGTATCCGTTTGTCCCTCTCTCTCTCTCTCTCTCTCTTGTGTGTATGTAAACGCAGCTCGAGTGCACGTGCAAACAGCCGATCTGCATGAATGGGTGCACAGTTATACAAATCTACATTTGTTGACAGACAGTTTGAGCTGGGGATTATGGGAATTGTCAGCCCAACTATTTTTTATTGGATGGACATTTTTAGTAAAATTAAAGTAAATTATTAAGTACTGTCATCAAGGCAAAGATAAAATATATCAATTATTAGAAATGAGTTATTAAAACAGGCGACAGTGGTGCAGTGGGTAGCACAATCACCTCACAGCAAGAAGGTCGCTGGTTCAAGCCTCGGCTGGGTCATTTGGTATTTCTGTGTGGAGTTTGCACGTTCTCCCCGTGTTCACTTGGGTTTCCTCCGGGTGCTCCGGTTTCCCCCACAAGTCCAAAGATATGCGGTACAGATGAATTGGGTAGGCTAAATTGTCTGTAGTGTATGTGTGTGAATGAGAATGTATGGATGTTTCCCAGAGATGGGTTGCGGCTGGAAGGGCATCCGCTGCATAAAACATATGCTGGATAAGTTGGAGGTTCGTTCCGCTGTGGCGACCCCAGATTAATAAAGGGACTAAGTTGAAAAGAAAATGAATAAATGAATGAATGAATGAGTTATTAAAACTATTATGTTTATAATCTTCTCTCCGTTAAACAGAAATTGGGGAAAAAATATGCAGAGGAGCTAATAATTCTGGCTTCAACTGTATATACACTTTCAGCATTAGAGTTAGGGATAGGGTTTAAAAGAAAAATAAATACTAAAGAAAAACTCCATGATGATGTTCGTAAGACTTTCAGAAAAATACAAATAAATTGTGTGAGACTGATATACATTTTTTTTATCAAAATATTACAAACTTTCAAAGACTTAAGATGCTGATGACCATTAAACGTGTCATAACAGTCTTGTGAAAAAGGTCTGTCTTCATTTCCAAATAAAATAGGACATAAATCAACATGGCATAATCAATAAGTAAAGAAAAACCAAGAAAATAATCTTGTGCTTTTTATTCCTGATGCTTTTCTCAAGATGGAAATGCACGTATACTTCAAAACACTAATTATATGCCTGTTGCTAAGCAGCAATTGTTTTTTTCTCTCGCTTTTTTGTGAAAAAGCTAATTACAGTGATTAAGTGGAGCGATTGCTGAGCTATGATACAAGAAACTCAACACATGGCTGATTATTTGCATATATTCATGCTTGTAGAAAGACATCAGTGCAGAAATGTTGTTTCAAATGTTATCAGGTTTATGAATAAATGACTACACTCTTTATTAGAGCACAAACATAGGCAGCTTATCTTTGACTTTTAAAAGCAAACTACACTGGTAATATGTTGATTGATTGTGTGAGCAATTCAGAAATATGGTGAGGGAGACACTAAATGAAATTATGAAATAATAATTTAATATTAATCTGACCAGTCAACAGTTAGACCAAATCCCAATTCTATTTTTGTACCCCTACCCTTCCCCTTGGCGCTTACAACCGAGGGTTAAGGGGAAGGGCTTCAAAACTTACCCCTAAGAATTGGGCCAGCACTTCATCACCTGCACACGTCATCATATGTCATCTCGATCTCTTGCTTCATATAAGATCAGACGATCACGACTGCTGGAGTTATTCCAGTTGTGTTATTTTTTGGTGTTTATCTTCAGGAAATCACTGAAGGCGTATATTATGTTATCATAATGATCTAATGTGGCGATAAGATCGGAACTGTACTGTGTATTTACACAGTGGCCATATTTATCTATGTAAACACACGAAAACAACATTAACATTATCCCAGACACTGTAAAAAGCTCATTTCCAGCCACTAGACATTACTGACAGGGTATTCCAGTGTCATCATGTGTCAGAATGTTCTGGGACTGCACTGTAAAAAATAAATTGTTGAGAAAACATTAAAAAAACAAGGCAACTTGATGCAGTAAGAACTTTGAGTTGTCTCAACAACTGTTTTTTAGTTCTACTCATTAACAATATGTTGTTTAGCTAACATAATTTTGTTTATTCATTCAATGTTGATTATTGTATTTTACTAATAAAGATATTCTTGTCACAACTGAAGTAACAGTTATTGCTATTGGGTCAATTCATATTTTTTTCAAATTTGCAAAATAAGTAATTAGTACTAGTTAGCATATCATCATTTCATCATTTTACCTAAAAATGACAAACTTACTATTGCATTCATTCGTTCATTCATTTTCCTTTGGCTTAGTCCCTTTATGCATCAGAGGTTGCCACATCGCAATGAACCACCAACTTATTCAGCATATGTTTTACATAAAGGATGCCCTTCCAGTTGCAACCCAGTACTGGGAAATATCCATTCACACACCTGTACGGCATGTCTTTAGACTGGGGGAAACCTGAGCACCTGGAGGAAACGCATGTGAACTGGAATGACAACTGACCAAGCTAGGGGTTCAAACCAGTGTCCTTCTTGCTGTCAGGCGACTGTGCTATCCACTGCCCCACTGTGTCACCCCTCTTTAACGCAACAGATCAACAAGCTTAGTTTTCGATCGTCGCGTCACACATGCGCGAATTATTTAAATATCAACATTTCATTTCAACACAAAAATGTTTGTCCAGAAAACTCATTTTAGCGAATATTGTTGACATAACATATATTTTTATGTAATCAACAGTTATTCACAATTCTTAGTAAATATGACAGAAAAAGTACAGTCTGCTGAACAAATCGTGATTTTATTTTTTACAGTGTGCTGTACAGGAGTTATGATTATGGATTATAGGTCGCGAAATTTTGCGTTTCTTTTTTAAAGCATGACGGTAAAACACGAACGCGGTTATGAATATATTAAAACATATGTTTGTTTGTCGAAAAAATTCGTAATAGTGACAAAAAATACTAATTTGTGGATCTCCTTACTTTCGGGTTCAGCTATCCTGCCGATGTGGCAGGTGTATTCTGGGAAATTTTCTTACCCCTCCATTTTAAGTGTGGTCCTGAAAAAGCTTCGTTCGAAGGGGTGTATACCCCTTGCCCTTAGCCCTACGCCTTCAAGCTAAAGAGAATTGGGACACCACTACCCCTTGACATGAACGCAAAAAACGAGGGGTAAGGGTAAGGGGAAAGGCTAAAGGGTAGAATTGGGATTGGGCCTTAATAATCAAATGAGCATCCCTTTTACATTCTTCTTTCTTTCTCGCATACAGTTGGCTAGAGTGCTGTATTATACCTGCATGAGCTTGGGAACTAAATGAGTCTCCTCCACTTCTATTTCTTCTTCTTCTCTCATGTCATGTTGCCCTGATGAAGAGGAAACTCTCTGTCTGCTGTTCTTTCGTATTTCGGGCATCGTGCCATGACCTGGCAAATCTCAAACTCAGATGGAGACATTGTGGATTCACATCTACATTTACTGGAGCAGTGGAGGACATGGTGCCCTGTCAATGCTGAGATGATGCCAGCACATCTTACTCACAATTTGTTCTTTAGCCTACAATATTGGGTCAATGAACTCATTTATATGTAATGTTATATTTGACAAAAGCTGATTATTATTATTTTTTTACCAGATCATTGAATCAATAATGCAACCGGATATGGATTATATGATTACACGGAATTAAAAAATGCTGATTACATAATACCCTAGGTCTTACCGTGATCAAGCACTTAATACTGCACACTCATTCATACATTTTCTTTTCGGCTTAGTCCCTTTATTAATCTGGGATCGTCACAGCGGAATGAACCGCCAACTTATGCAGCATGTGTTTTACGCAGTGGATGCCCTTCCGGCTGCAACCCATCCCTGGGAAACATCACACTCATCATCACACATCACACAGTTGGCAACTCCACACAGAAATGCCAACTGACCCAGCCGAGGCTCGAAACAGTGACCTTCTTGCTGTGAGGTGATCATGCTACTCACTGTGCCACCGTGACGCCCAATACTGCATACGTTATATCATTTTTAGATAGAGTTACATATTATCCATGGGTATAAATCCCATTCATTCATTCATTCAATTTATTTTCAGCTTAGTCCTTTTATTAATCTGGGATCGCCACAGCGGAATGAACCACCAACTTATCCAGCATTTGTTTTACGCAGCGGATGTCCTTCCAGCCGCAACCCATCCCTGGGAAACATCACACTCATCATCACATTTTACACAGTTGGCAACTCCACACAGAAATGCCAACTGACCCAGCCGAGGCTCGAAACAGTGACCTTCTTGCTGTGAGGTGATCATGCTACTCACTGCGCCACTGTGACGCCCAATACTGCATACTTTATATCATTTTTAGATAGAGTTACATATTATTCATAAGTATAAATCCCATTCATTCATTCATTCATTAAATTTCTTTTCGGCTTAGTCCCTTTATTAATCCGGGGTCGCCACAGCGGAATTAACCGCCAACTTATCCAGCATTTGTTTTACGCAGCGGATGCCCTTCCAGCCGCAACCCATCTCTGGGAAACATCCATGCATTCTTATTCACACTCATACACTACGGACAATTTAGCCTAACCCAATTCACCTGTACCACATGTCTTTGGACTGTGGGGGAAACTGGAGCACCCAGAGGAAACCTCGCGAACACAGGGAGAACATGCAAACTCCACACAGAAATGCCAACTGACCAAACCGAGGCTCAAACCAGCAATCTTCTTGCTGTGAGGCGACAGCACTACCTACTGTGCCACCGTGTCGCCCAGTATAAATCCAATATCAACTAATCATATCATCATAATGCATTATTACAAGACACTAAAAGACACTGAAAAATAAAACCTTTTTTGTTGTTGTTGTTACATTGATAACGAAGAGTTTAATCTGTTGTTGCCCTATGTTGCGTTAGGTTTGGAGATCTGTACTATATGTAAATGAATATGGGCCACTTGTGAATGGATGAATTGAGTGTGTGAGTGAGTGGATGGATAGATGGATGAATGAATGACTGAATGACTGAATTTTAAATGATAAATAAAAAAAAAAAAAACAGGTAACACTTTATTTTGATGGTCCCTATTGCACATTTTGTTGACTAAAATTTGCATTGCAAGTACGTGCCAATTACTTCTCATTTGAGTATTAGTAGACCGTCTGCTTTATATCTGCTGATACTGCTTTTTCAACAGACAATTAACTGACTATAAGAAACTTTGCAAGTACATGTCAACTTACACTAACCCTATAACCCCAACCTAAGTCTACTTATAATCCAGGGTTCAAAGATAAGGATTATTTGTACTGGCCCAATCGGGGCAGTGGTTCAGATGTTTACTTGCCCTGTCAAAATGTTCACTGGCCCCACCAAAAAAATAAGTTAATAGCTATTTCTTAGCCACATATTTTAAATAATGTGTTAGAAATTATATCTGTGAATCTATAATAATGTTTTTTAAATGTAAATAAATATATGATGAGCAAAATTCAAAGTGTTATGAAAACAAAAAGAGCAGTATGGAAGTTCTAAATGATTTAAATAAATAATAAATAACTATTTATATAAATTATTCATTTTTTTTCGTTGTGTTGTACCCACGTAATTATCTTGTTTCAAGACATTAGAAACAGACGTTTTCTTTTAGCCTCATAATTTGATGTTGCCGTCTCTTCGCTGGACAGGTTGTTACCAGGTTATGGAAAAAATAATATGCTAAACATCCCATCAAATAAGAGGAACTGAGAAGCAGTTTGGTGTTTACGGCATTACAGAGAAGGGAGCATTTAAAGGCTTAAAAGCACAAACTGTTTCTCGATTCTAAGACTGTTATTTATCTATCTATCTATTTCTCCGTCTGTCTGTCTGTCTGTCTGTCTATCTATCTATTTCTCCATCTGTCTGTCTGTCTGTCTGTCTGCCTGTCTGTCTGTCTGTCTGTCTGTCTGTCTGTCTGTCTATCTATCTATCTATTTCTCCATCTGTCTGTCTGTCTGTCTATCTATCTATTTCTTCATCTGTCTGTCTGTCTGTCTGTCTGTCTGTCTGTCTATCTATCTGTCTATCTCTCTGTCTATCTCTCTGTCTGTCTGTCTGTCTGTCTGTCTGTCTGTCTGTCTGTCTGTCTGTCTGTCT
>CAIGQQ010033860.1:99238-131738 GCA_903798035.1 Danio albolineatus
TCTGTCTGTCTGTCTGTCTGTCTGTCTGTCTGTCTGTCTGTCTGTCTGTCTATCTATAACATTTTATATATACATAAAATGTTAAATGTCATTATTATAAAGCCTTTAAAAGCTATTGTTACATTAGTTAAGATGCAATTATTGTGTGTAATTATGTTTGGAGACCCAGAGAGATTGTATCGGTGTATTCTTTTCACAGAAAGAATGACTGAATGAACAACAGGTTGAAAAACATAACCAAATAAGCTTGCAGCACTGCTTTGTACTGTAACTTATGCCCCTGAAGATGTTTGACTTGCCATAAAGTTTAGTCTGGTTTATATTCATCATCTCTCATAAAGTAGCTTCTGCTCGTAAAGGCTGGGGTGTATGTCGGTTGGAGTTAACGGAGTATTGTCCGCGGTGTTGTGCGAATATAACGCCAAGTTTACCTCAGAATCTGATCGGTAAGGGTTAACGGAGGATTGTCCGCGGTGTTGTGCTCAGCACGCGCTCGGTACTGATAGGCCAGTGGCCGGTGGTCTGCTCCGCTTCTGGGGTAACGGCTCTCCGCAGCTCCTCCTCCCGCCAGCACTGATTGCTCGCCCGGGTGAGTTTCCCTCCTCCGGTGCCGTGACGGTCAAACGGGGCAGCATAATGAGATGAAAGCGAGATGTGTTGAGTCTGAAAGTTGCAGACGTCAATCATAGCATTACGTCCTGGGGCAGATTGATCTTCACTTTGCGAGAGCGCATCAGGGCATCTATTTTATCTGTTTTTTTGACACGAAGAAACAAACTTTGGTTAGTTTTAATATGTTGCGATTTGTTTTACCACCCGAGCTGTCAATCACAACATCCGGAAAGTGCGCGCGCGGGAAATCTCCTCAGGTAATGGTGAGTAAGTCAACGTTTATTCTCTTGACGATTTTGCTTGTTTTTGTCGACAGTTTTCGTGATTATTCACTTCTTGGAGGATTTGTCTAACTAGTATATACTTGAGTATGCCAGGTTTAAATTAAAGGGATAGTTTAGGCAGAATTTAAAATGAGCTATTAGGTTAATTTAAGGCAATCCACAGCTCCTCCAAGTTGTTGGTGACCTATTTTCTTCAGTAAATATTAAATAATGTTTTAATAATAATTATAAACAAGTAAAACTGTGGTCTTTAGTAATTATAGCCTAATTGTCATTAGTATGAGTCATAAAAGCATTTAGCAGAACAAAATTCATACAGCCTATGGCCTCTGACAAAATATTAAGGTTTTATGAAGCACACTTCTGTTCTGAACAAGACATTATTATTAATATGAACAATTATTGTCCCATAATGTGCAGTTTAATTCTTTAGCTTACTTTATTAATGTAACTCGTTTATTTGTTTACTTCTTTTTGACCTTTGAAAATGTCTTAATAGTAGGCTATATAGGTTTATAAGAATATACTGTAAATATATCTAGTTCAAAACTACTTCAAGCAAGCATAAAACGTTGTGCGCATTAAGGTATTTATTTGAAAATTTTTGTTTCAATGTGATACCTGCTTTAAAATGTGCATTAACACAGTGTGATGGAAACTTGCCATGAGCCACAGGTATTAAGTTTGTTCAGCCTGTATGTTTTCTTTTACTCTTAAAGTGCTTGTGGCCATTTACACGTATTTAATGAATCACCAAGCACCACAGTTTTAGCCAAAAAACTTCATTAATGGTTTACTCAAGAAACAAAAGTCTACATCTTGGTTGGCCTTTGGGTGAATAAGTTACATTAAATGTTTATATTTTGGGTTAACTTTCACTATAAAATATAAACAACTTGTTGTTGTTTACGTGTAAAGTATAATACATGGCTGTTTCTTAATGTTATTGTTTACGTCTTTTATTTTATACTTGTATAATGTCCATTGTAGTTTATTAAATCTGATAATTAAAGACACGAGTCTGTGTATAATAACCCATTTTACTTCACATTTATAGTGATTTATGTTTATATTTTCTTAAATAAAAAATATTGATTTATAATATTGCTACACGGTGGCGCAGTGAGTAGAATGTTCACCTCACAACAAGAAGGTCGCTGGTTCGAGCCTTGGTTGGGTCAGTTGGCGTTTCTGTGTAGAGTTTGCATGTTCTCCCCGTGGTTGCGTGGGTTTCCTCCGGGTGCTCCGGTTTCCCCCACAGTCCAAAGATATGTGGTATAGGTGAATTGTGTAAGCTAAATTGTGCGTAGTGTATGAGTGTGAATGAGTTTGTATGGATGTTTCCCACAGATGGATTGCAGCTGGAAGGGCATCCGCTGCGTAAAACATATGCTGGATAAGTTGGCGGTTCATTCCGCTGTGGCGACCCCAGATTAATAAAGGGACTAAAAAGAAAATGAATGAATGAATTTATAATATTAATATAATATTAATTGTAAGGGTGTGCTTTATATAATTAAATCATTTTATTGTTAATGTAATGTTACAGTGAAACTGATGAATCCATGGTGTAAGTGATGTTATAAAGTACACTGCTGTTCCATTTGAAGACGCACCCAGGAGTTCGTTCTTCCAAGTCTGAACTTCCAAGGATGCAAGTCTGAACTTTGCGTACTTGGTATTGAGAAACAGCCCACGTGTTGTCAGAGAAAGTTGTATTTGCCATGGGTGACAGAAAAATGAATGATGTGGATGTAAGAGTGATAAGAGAAGTCTGATAGTCTGGCTGCAGACTCTCACACACACACACACACACACACACATACACACTCACACACACACACACACTGTCAAAATGAGTGTTTTTTCTGCCAAGCAGCATGTTGTAGAATGACTATTATTTACTCTTTTGCTACTTGAGTCAAGTGGTTTAATTCAGTGTTTATGTCATCAGCTGGTTTTGATCAGTAGTAAATTATACTACTAAAGTATATTAAAAATAGCAACCAATTCACACCCTTATGAAAATAGGATAGACTTTGGCATATTTTATAAAGAGCTCTTATCATGGAAACAATCAATGTATTACACAATTTAATCAAATAATTTCACTGTACAATTTTCTTTGTACATATTTTGTGTTTTGTTAATGAAGAGCAGGGCAGCATTGTGGCTCAGTGGTTAGCGTTGTCACCTCACAGCATGAAGGTGTATTATTTACTCTTTTGCTACTTGAGTCAAGTAGTTTAATTCAGTGTTTATGTCGTCAGCTGGTTTTGATCAGTAGTAAATTATACTACTAAAGTATATTAAAAATAGCAGTCAAACTTTATTTTGATGGTCCGTTTGTTGAATTTAAGTTACATTGCAACTAATTCTCATTAGATTATAAGTAGACTGTTAGGTTGGGGTTAGGGTTAGGGATAGTGTAAGTTGACATGTACTTGCAAAGTTCTTATAGTCAGCTAAATGTCTGCTGAATGTCAGGATCAACAGATATTAAGTAGACAGTCTACAGATACTCAAATGGACCATCGCAATAAAGTGTTACTTGGAAACAGTCAATGAATTACACAATTTAACCAAATAATTTCACTGTACAATTTTCTTTGTACGTATTTTGTGTATTGTTAATGAAGAGCAGGACGGCAGTGTGGCTCAGTTGTTAGCACTGTCACCTCACAGCATAAAGGATGCTGGTTCAAACCCTGGCTGGGCCAGTTGGCATTTCTGTGTGGAGTTTGCATGTTCTCCTCGTGTTGGTGTGGGTTTGCTCCGGGTGTTCCGGTTTCCCCCCAGTCCAAAGATAAAGTAAATTGGCCATAGTGTATAAGTGTATGTGTGAATAAAAGAGTGTATAGGTGTTTCCTAGGGCTGGGTCGTGGAAGGGCATCCGCTGCTTAAAAATTATGCTGGGATAGTTGGCGGTTCATTGCGCTGTGGAAACCCCTGATAAATAAATAAGCTGAAAGAAAATTAATGAGGTAATGAATAATAAAAAGCAGGTATAAGCCTGCTGGAAAATGCTAATTAGGATGTAGTTTTGTTAGTCAAAACAGCATTTCTGAATCAGTTACAAAGTAGATGTTATGACAAAGTTATGACAAAACTTGTCATAAATCTGCCATTGTTACGTCTTTTTAGATGTTAATATTAAACTAAGGGTATTTGACATAACATATAACAATTTTAGTGTGTGTGACAAATAGATGGAGAAAGAAATAACTAAATACCAAACATCACTACAATTATTTATTGCCCATACCTCCAGTGAAAATATTGTACAGTGAAAGAAAAATATTTACAATAAAGAATTACCTGTTGGAGAGGAGGTAGATAGAGGTGCTTAAGAAATCAATAATAAATAAATAAAACAAAAACACACTACCTGTATTAAATCAACTAAACTAAATATCAAAAGGAAAAAGCATGAAAAGAAACATCTTCAACGTACCAAACGTCTTAACTAAACTACGCTAAATAAAAACAAAACATACACAAAACAGCACACTCTCCTGAACCTAATGAACTAATACAAAAGAATAGATATCCTGAGTGTTGTATATGTTTATCACGCGACTTGCTCACTCCTACACCCTCTCCGAGGTATCACTCAATAGCATCAGTTAACTGGACAAGTTCACAAGCAAACACATTGCAATTTTAAATCTCAGAATATAGACAAGCGCATTAAATCACAAGCAAAGGAAACACATTCTCTCAGACTAGTCCTCGCAAGAGAGACTGTCCTCATCGAGACCCAGAGGAAGAGTGAGAGCGAGAGATAGCGAGAGAGCGCGAGAGAGATAGAGAGAGATCGCCATTGCAGTTTGGGCTCGGCTTTTAAACTCTACGCCGACCAGCGATTAGTGGCGCGAACCCAGCGTCAGCGACTGACGTCATCAGCACGACATGCGGATCCTCCAATGCCGTTCATACCTGTAAGACACACGTAAAGCGACATACAAACGCAAATACATAACCGCAAATAAATGTGATCTGCAGGCGAATGTAACAGCCATAAACATGTTTGTCATGAGGCCATTATAACTGCGTCATGAATATTTTTCTGATCACATTTTCAACAAACTGCATTTGTCATTAAGTGTCATTATGTCAAATTTATTTAACAGCGACATTGATATTTAATGACATTTTGATGACAAATTTAACTTGTACCAATGTAGTTGAGGTCAAAATACAATATTAGTGTTGCTGTGCATGACATATTTATAATGGCTTAATGACAATTATGTTTATGACAGATTTATGACAGGTTTTGTTGACTTGGTAATGTTAAGTTATCGAGACAAAGGCAAAAACAGTTTGTGATGTATTAGTTTTTGTCAAGTAGTGCTTCCTACACATAGACTTTACTTGGATGGCCGTCCAGGTATATTTAGTGACTTTTAAAAAATATTTTTTGCTGTTATTAACATCCATTTTTTTTTTTTATTGAGCCCAATAACCAAACATGCGCGATCGATTAGTGAAAAATCTTCTCTCGTTTACCCGTTTCATTCTGTGTGCGCGAGACCTGTCAACACTCCCACAGTCAGTCTCACATGCTCTGCAGACCCACAGAGGCGCTCCTTTTTGGCACTTAAAAAATTCATCCGGCCCGGGTTCTAGATCTCGTAAAAGGTCCGGGATTCAACGTTTGCGTTCGCTTTTTGAAGCTCATGTGCGCTTTTGCTTTACCTTTTTACTTAATCCTATTTTTGCTTGGCTTTGCAGCCGACTGCGCGCATACAGTCACGAGAGAAACATTAAATAATTCATTTTTTATCTAAACAACTCAGAAAAAATATACAGAAATACTTTATACTCAAAGAAAATGTTCTAAACTGGCTGCAAAATGTATGCACACTATTAGTAATGATTAATCAACTCATTTGCCTTATTTAAACTACAGGATTTAATCTTGTTATTATGATCATTTTTAGACATTGTCTGTTTTTATTCCTTTTTCTGTTATTTATTTCTCATTTGCGGATTATTTTAGTAATTTGATGATGCTATATTACATACGCAATTTTATATATCTAAAATGCTTTAGCTTTCAAGTTTGCTTTGAACTTTAAAGAAAGCGAAGCGGATTTTACCTGTCAATGGGTGCATATTGCTCCTGTCTTTTTTTACTTCAACCCATTGAAAAGAAACAGTGTATAATAAATAAAATTATTGTTATAAATTAAATTATGCATTGTTTGTAGCATATAATTAAATATTTATGCGATTTGGGTAAATGGTGTGTTTCAATTCGGCAACCACCGCAAGTATGTTTCAAACCTGTGGGAATCACTGAGTTGTCATAACAAACATTGTCATCTTTGCATTTAAAATATCACGACTTAGCGAATGATGACACCTAATGATGGTTGTTATAAGCTTCAATAAAATCTCATTCACATTTAACATGTTATGATAACAAAGGCTTAATGATAGTCTTGTGAACACCTCTTGAAGTAAAGTGTTACCATTTAGACTTATAGACTCCCATTATAAAGTAAACTCAAGAACCTGTTAAATAGTTTCTCTAGTAATATGTACATTGTTTTAGGATTGCAGTTTTGTAGAGACAAAGGAAAACTCTTCATCTGTTCAGTCAACTGCACCTTTTCACTGTCAGCCTAAAGGTCAAAGGTCTCACAACTCCACTGTTAACTTTATAAATGTATGCTGGTACAAGGTTTACTGTCCATTAACACACAGTGTGGAGTTTATAAGTGACAGAAAACAGACCACATGACTGTTTATGCACTGCATTATTGCACAGGAATGGAAAAAATCAGCACATACTGTATGGCTACAATAGTTTCCACTTTTTATATGATGAACTGCATTGGATCCTGACGTTGAATACTCTGTAAATCAGTGCTATTATTAACTGTGCATTAGGAAAATTATAATATTAGTATTTTTATATAGGAAAAACTTTTTAAAACAACATAATTTAACTTTAAAATATTTAAAACGTTAACATACAATATGAAAACTAATTTAATATGTAATAATATATATTAAAAAGCAGTATTAATATGTTATACAACAAATTAAAAACTACAATTACAAACTGCACGTCAATGGAATGGGATAATAATCAGCAATCCATTTTTTATCTCACATATTATCAAAAAGCTTGTCTAATTGATTAATATCCTGTATTAAAATATAATTTAATTTTACAATTAAATTTGCCTTATATACATATATTACAGTTTAAATAATTTTAGTAAATCTATTGATTGATACTTTTACTATAAAATTAAAATGTTTTAATTGTCTGAAAAATCGTCTAATTATACATTTTATTGCTAATTTAATTAAATTAAATACTATTAACATAAATTAAATTAAATTAAATTAGGCGTCACAGTGGCGCAGTAGGTAGTGCTGTCGGCTCACAGCAAGAAGGTCGCTGCTTCGAGCCTCGGCTGGGTCAGTTGGCATTTCTGTGTGGAGTTTGCATGTTCTCCCCGTGTTTGCGTGGGTTTCCTCCAGGTGCTCCGGTTTTCCCCACAAGTCCAAAGACGTGGTACAGATGAATTGGGTAATTTTGTTTTGTTTGATTTGATTTGATTTGATTTGATTTGATTTGATTTGATTTGATTTGATTTGATTTGATTTGATTTGATTTGATTTGATTTGATTTGCACAGACACACAGAAAATCCAGACCTTTTTACGTAAAAGTATCCCCAACCAATAGGTAAAAGTATTTTTTGGCAGTTTAATATTTACAGCCAATAGTCCATATTGTAATTTGATCAGATTTACAGCCCTCCTTTTGATTTATTCACTCAAAAAATGTGCTAAATCCATAAATCCAGTCCGCATTACAGTATACCATAAATCTGTTTTTTTATTACCAGATTCTGAAATATTGTTCGTAGAAATCATAAAATCATGAAGTATTGTGCACTGTCAACTTGCAATTCTGAAAAAAAAAAACTGAGAGAATTATGAGATATAAACTCTGAATTGACAGATAATAAAGCACAAATGCACTTTTCTACTGAAAGTGTTTGAGAATGAGTGTTTCTGTCTGCTCATGTGATGTTGGTTTAGCTCTGGAGGTTTTGCCTAGACTCTACAGTACGAGTGAATCGATCTCTTGCTGATCTGAATGAAACAGCCTGTGTTTTTGTCATCGTGATGCAGCTCAGTGAATACTATACTGCACGTCCTGCTGGGATGTTTTCCAAGCTAGTTTGCTGAAATTTCTGCTCACGGCAAATGACAAAACATTACAGAAAACCAGAAATGAGGATTGAAGGAATGAATGAATGTTGGGAAAACCAGTTCCTGTGGATATTATGCGTTTGGAGAAACAAGCTCTGTAAATCAAAAGTAGGAACGTGACCACTCAAATCATAGACATGTTTAATGTCCTCATATGGTTTGTTTTTATGTTGGACATCTTTACTTTTAACGTCTTTATGTTTTGTTTCCTCATACAGCATTTCACCCTAAGACTGATGCTGTTGTACAGTTTATAAGAAGTTCTGAAGACATGTATTTATTTATTTAGAATTATTTACCTAATATTAATGTTTGGAATTTTGTACCTTATTACCCATTTACATTCAAACAATGTATCTATAACACTGATTAATATATCAGCATATTAATATATCACCATATATACCTTTCTTCATCTGAATTTTAATAGGAATATTTTCTGTTGCAGACATATTGGTTGTGTTACACAAATGATTCATGATCCTATTTATTTATTTAAAAATGTTTATTCAATCATTTATTTATTCATTTATTTATTCAATCAATCATTCAGTTAATTGTTTATTCATTTATTTATTCAATTAATTATTCAATTATTCGTTGATTCAGTTATTTGTTCAATCATTTATTTATTTATTTATTCATTCAATCAATCAAATATTCATTTATTTACATATTTACTTATTTATTTATTTATTTATTATTCAATCAGTCAGTTCTTAATTAATTCATACAATCAATCAGTCAATCATTTGTTTATTATATTATTCATTTATTTACTTATGTATACTCAATCAATCAAAATGATTTATTTATATATTTATTCAGTCAATCATTCATTTTTTTCTTATTTATTTATTTATTTATTTATTCAATCAACCAATCATTTATTAATTGAATTAATTCAATTAATTATTTATTTATTTATTTATTTATTCAATTAATAATTCATTTATTCAGTCATTTATTTTTTCAATCAATCATTTATTTTTTATTAATAATTATTTATTTATTTATTTATTTATTCAATCAATCAATCAATCATTTGTTTATTAAATTATTCATGTAATTACTTCTGTATACTCAGTTAGTCATTCATTTATTTATTCAATCAATCAATCAATCATTTATTTATTTATTTATTCAACCAATTAATAATTAATTTATTCAATTATTAGTTGATTAATTAATTTATTTATTTATACAAGTAATGATTCATTTATTCAATTATTTATTTATTCAATAATTCATTCGATTAATCATTTATTTATTAAATTATTCTTTTATTTATTCAATCAATCATTTATTTATTTACTTATTTATGCGTTCATTTATTTATCTATTTATTAAATTAAATTATTTATTCATTCATTTATTTATCTATTTATTCAATCAATCATTTATTTATTCAATCTTTTTTTTAACTTTTTATTCAGTAAATCATTTATTCAATCATTTATTTATTTATTTATTGAGTCTATGCCTCGCATCTCACATCAAAGCAACTATTTCTAATTATAGCATATCAAATTAGTAAGGATAAACAGTCCTCAACATACAGTGTTCAGATTACCGCAAGCTTACTCTCAGTCACCTGTAACTCACACTGGAAGGTCAGGCTGTTAGAAGGGAACCCTGAAACCTGAAGCGTGGATGTGTTTGGAGATTAGAGACTGATCTCTGTGGGCGTTACAGTAGATCAAGCAGACTGTGTTTGTCTCTCCAGCCTTTCATCACATAAATCCCTGCAGCAATCATAGGGAATCTTCCTCTGCGTCCCGCTGAGAGTCTCCGCAGAGACACACGTGCTGCTTATGAAACAAAACTCATACACACTTCCATAAACCTCTCATGATGCAGACGCGTGCACTGACAGAGCGCAAACACTGCATGGTCTGGATTTGATCCCAATAATTTATTACAAGGGAGTTTATAGGGTGACAGGTTAAATTATAATTTAGAATCAATTGTCCGCCGTCTGGATGTTTAGAGATACACATAAAAAACCCAGCAAAAATGCTACAGTCAAAATTCATAACCTGGTTAGCAGAAAGTTTCCTTAATAAATAAATATGTATATATATTTATACATTAACAGCCTGAGGTATCAAGACATTTGTGCTGCCCATTACATTTCAAACCACAGGAGAAGGCCTCCATATCAAAGTTCCTGAAAGCAAATAAGGTCAAGCTGCTCCAGGATTGGCCAGCCCAGTCACCAGACATGAACATTATTGAGCATGTCTGGGGTAAGATGAAGGAGGAGGCATTGAAGATGAATCCAAAGAATCTTGATGAACTCCTGCAAGAATGCTTTCTTTGCCATTCCAGATGACTTTAATAATAAGTTATTTGAGTCATTGCAGAGATGTGAGGATGCAGTCGTCTAAGCTCGTGGGAACATTTTTTGCTATTTTTGCTGAGAATTTGGTAAAAAATCTGCACATTTATGTCAAATTATTTGGGGAGTATCATAACTTAAGATATGACATAAAAATTATATCTCTTTTACTTTCATTTAATGCAATTTAATTAATTAATTTCATTTCATTTACAATGCAAATACATGTAGATCCACTTATTTGGTAAACAAAGCAAGTCTATCATTTAATATTTCTACTAAAAGACAGAAAATATTACTGTACAAACTGTATTGTAAATAAATCGTATGAATATTTTCATATTAGTCAATAATATTACTAGAATTAATTTAAATGTGAGTATCGCAGACGAAAGTGAAGAGGGTTAGTGAGTTGCAGAAGAAAGTGAAAGTGAACAGCAGACGGAGGGCGGTTGAGGATCCGGGTCCTGCGTGTTGTGTATATTCATTCATTCATTCATTCATTTTCTTTTCGGCTCAGTTCCTTTATTAATCTGGGGTCGCCACAGCGGAATGAACCGCCAACTTATCCAGCATATGTTTTACACAGCGAATGCCCTTCCAGCTGCAACCCATCACTGGGAAACATCCATACACACTCATTCACCTGCATACACTTCGGACAATTTAGCCTACCCGATTCACCTATACCACGCCTTTGGACTTGTGGGGGAAACCGGAGCACCTGGAGGAAACCAACGCGAACAAGGGGAGAACATGCAAACTCCACACAGAAATGCCAACTGACCCAGCCAGGGCTTGAACCAGCGACCTTCTTGCTGTGAGGCGAACGTACTATAAATGGATAATGCTTTGGCAGAAAATTGCTTGATTGATTGACTGAATTTACATTTTAATAAGAAAAAGACAACACTTGGTCCCACTTCATGTCTCTACTCTGGTCTCTACTTTATGTCAAGATGCCTTAACTACTATGTACTTGCATCAAAAGTACAGCAATGGATTTAATGTTTTCATCGTATTACACACAACACTTGTGGTGCTATTGAGCTGAGATATGAGTAAGTTTAGAGACTTGAGGTGGTATGGGTAGGTTTAATGGTGGGTTAAGATGTGTAAACAGTGTAATAATAATGTGATTACAGAAATGAATTACATGCAGATCATTTTTAAAATATAGGTAAGATGTAAATTATTAATAGTTACAAAACAAATAGTTTGTAAAACAAAAATTTGCCCTTGATTGCTTGTAAGCTTATAAGGTTGCTCATATGGTTAACTATATTATTGGTGGGTTTTATTAATATTAATAACTTGGATTTATTCATGTTTTTTCCCTCGACTACATGACCTTGGTTATGTAATGTTGTTGCCGTTTGATGAAGGACATGTGTAATGTGAGATGTGTGTCTTGTCTTCATATTCAAATCAACAGCGCTCTAGATATATCTCCGATCCCAGCGGGAGCGTCTCCTCTTTCACCGTAAATGATTTATTTACATTTATAAGTTGCTGGCTTGCAATGCGAAGGCTGTTATTCTCACTGGGCTTAACTGACAGGATACGAGCAGTCAGAATAAAATTTATTGACTAGGTTCTTGACTAGTCATTTATATTTAATGTCCGTATTTGCATACAGCGTTGGGTGTCATTATTTACAAAGTTACTAGTTATTGTAGTTAGATATCATTTTAGTCCTATAAAAGTAACGTAAGAGATTACCGTAATTTTTTATTAGTTTTTTATAATGTACTTGCTTTAAGTACTGCACACAAATTCAGTAGTTCTGTATAAATCACTGCACAAAGCTGAGTATTTTTTGCAATACAAATATATTTAGTAGAATAATCCTATTTCATTCAAGTTTATTAAAATATTTTGCATAATAACCTGATTTTTTTTACTAAAGAACAGTTCAATTTGTCCAACAATTGCACATGCAATATGAATGAAATGAAATGAAATAATAAATGGTACAGTATGTATGAAATTGTATGAAAAACATTTTGACTTAATTCGTATGTTTATTTTTCATATTTAATTAACTTTTTTAGAATTAGGAGAATTAAAAGAGTTTAATTTCTAGAGATTTCTATGGATTTCAAGTAATTAAATTTCTTATTGGGAAATGAAGTTACTTTTCATACAAAGTAATTAAAAAATTTAATGATGCAATTATTACTAATATTTAATTACTTTTTTGAAGTAACTTACCCAATATATATATATATATATAACTACATATATATATATATATATATATACGATCTTGCCGTCGAACTGTTGTATACGCACAATATCACACTGATAGCAGTGCGATATGGCTGTATATCACCATTGGTGGGACACTAGGGCACTCACCCTCACCCATTCACTCACCCACCGAGTACCCTAGTGTCCCACCAGTAATGATACACAGCCATATCGCACTGCTATCAGTGTGATACTGCGTTTATACAACACTTCGACAACATAATCATGTATATAAAAAAGGAAATCAAACACAGATCAAAATCAAATGCTTTTGTAAGAGGAACTACTTTCTTTTTACCATTCATTCATATCTGCAGCTGATGTCAGAACAGCAGAAACAGTTAAAACTTCAGCAGCATCACTGTAGAGCTATTTGAATGATTGTCTAGCGTAAGGTCTAAAATGATGACAAAACAGGCGAATATGCTCACATTTTAAGATTATAAGGCTGAGCGGCACGAAGTGCCATCAGTCTACAGAGATTTCCCAGTATTTTTTCTGTTGCAATTGGGAGATCACAGTTATAAAAAAAACCCAAAAAGCATAGCAAAGCAAACACTACGAGATTACTATGTTATAAATACAGTGCTACAAAATAAATAAAAGAAAGACCGACTTACTCTAAACAACTATATTCTTACCTAAAAAAAGCATCAAAAGTCAATTATGTTGTCCAGCAGCAGCAATACTTGTCAAACTGTAGTTCTTTGCTTGCCACTCGTGTGGGTGGAGTAATACACAAGGGTGAAGAGGTTGTACGAGTGCTGATATTACTTTAGTATCTCATGGCTTTCAGCCAATCACATTCAATAATTTCATTATTTATTCGTATTCTTTTTGAATGAGAACAATTTGCACATAAGTAAACATAATTATTTAAAGTTAAAGACCTACTAAGTTATTCATTCATTCATTCATTCATTTTCTTTTCGGCTTAGTCCCTTTATTAATCCGGGGTCGCCACAGCGGAATGAACCGCCAACTTATCCGGCATTTGTTTTATGCAGCGGATGCCCTTCCAGCCGCAACCCATCTCTGGGAAACACATTCATACATTCTCAATCACACACATACACTATGGACAATTTAGCTTACCCAATTCACCTGTACCGCATGTCTTTGGACTGTGTGGGAAACCGGAGCACCCGGAGGAAACCCACGCAACCACGGGGAGAACATGCAAACTCCACACAGAAATGCCAACTGACCCAGCCGGGGATCGAACCAGCGACCTTCTTGCTGTGAGGCGAACGTGCTAACCACTCGGCCACCGTGGCGCCCATCCTACTAAGTTAAAAAAGTAATATTCAATGTAATTTCATCAATTTAGATTATTTTAGAGGAATCACAAATTATAATTTATTCTTGTAAACAGCTGCTTAAACTGTGGCCTGTTTTCTTTAATCATAAAGCATGTAGATCTTTATTGGAACAGTCACCAATGTTAAATGATTTGATCATAAACTAGACCAAGAGTACCTTTTGTTCAGATGCATTGTAATATGGTAATTACACGTGTCGTTCAGCTAATGAAAGAGAGGCAGAGAAGTGAGGTAATGCAGCAGTGATAGCCTGAAGTGTGTGTCTTGACACAATGACACAGCCTCTCATTTCAAAGTAACCCAATCCTGTCACTATCTGTCAACATAACAGCTCAAGCGCAACCTGACAGCGGCTTCCTGCAGTTTCACAACACACAAATGTGGAACGGCGCTGTTAAACACAATGCATTCTCTCCTTTGATTTGCATTTTGCGTAATGATCGCATTGCTTAAGGTTAAAAATAATGAAATTTAAAAAATCATAAGCTATTTATGGCTTTTATTTGGATTATGGCCTCTGGTTTTGTGTGCTCTAGGCCTGAGCTGCTGAGTGGAAGTGATTGTTTAAATATTGGATGTCAACTGGATTGTATTTGAGTTTCTCAGTACTGGGTCAGCGGTCAGAGTGTTTGGCCTGCGGGCTCTTGATATGACTCTCAGTGGGCTGTTTACTCTAGTCAGGCTTGTGTTTGCGCTGGCTGGTCCTTTATGGCTCTCATCTCCCGTTCTCATTTAGCTAAACACCCCTGTATAAAATGGTTTTAACCGTTTGTGATCGGTAAACAGTTTAAATGATTTATAGTAGCGCAGTGCCATGCTTCAGATCTGGATCTTAAATGTTTTAAAACCTTCGTACATACTGTATATGATGACTTTCTACTGTGAAACCCAACAGAAAATGTTTAGCAAAATGTTCACAGGTAGTCACAGTTTAAAATGTGAAATCTTCAAACAGTCGTATTGAGTTTTCTGTGTAAATGATATGCTTTAACGCAAACTAAATGTAATGTTTCTAGCATGCCCGGATTAAGAATTCAGAGGCCCCTGGGCACAATGTCTTATAGGGCCCTCTACCTAGGGCCGCACCCCTATAGTTAAATAAAAAAATAAGATAATATAATATATTTTTAAATAAAATTAATCTATAATGTATTGCCCACATTTTAAAATAAATGATATGCAGTACATTTATTTGTAGTCTACAAAGATTTAACTTATTAAAGCATTTAAAGCACAATTTGAAAAAAAAAACTAATAAAACTAGTGAAAACTAATGGATTTTAATATACTTGTTCAAGTAAAAATTTATATTTTAAGGGTATTTTTAATGTATAATTTCTAAAACAATGCATATGAATTGGATATAACACCTCCAATCCAGTTCTATGAATCTGAGTCTTCCCTAATACACACACTTATTAATGATTCCTACTTGTCTTCCTCGTTATGAAGAGTGGGCAAAATCTGATATGTAGTGGGGGGAAAAAGAAGAACGTGTTCGTCAGACGCTGGATTCGAACTGGGTTTATGATTGATCCCGCCAAAACATATTCCCATACGCCACTAGCTACGCCACTCGCTCTGCTGTCAGTTGCGTTCTTTAGTTATGTTGTGAACAGTGATGGGCGGGAATCTCTCAACTAGCTTATTCCAACGAGGTGCGCTATTTGCTGTTATCCTAAATAGACACTCCAAAATTGGCATTTTTTTTTCGCCCCTCGCAAGGGCCCCAGGTGTATGGGCCCCTTGGCCTGTGCCCATAATGCCCATTGGTTAATGCGGCCCTGGTTTCTAAAGAAACTTAATTGCATTTATTTGCAATTAAATGTTAATGTTTTATGTGTTATTTAAATGCGTAACTCTGTATGTGTAATATATTAGGTCGGTGTACTTGCTGTAGTTTACATTTACAAAAAAACAACAACGTTATAATAGTTTTGATTGTTCGTTGGCACAATAGACGGATCAAAATCAAATGCTTTTGTAAGAGGAGCTACTTTCTTCCACCAATTATTCACATCTGCAGCTGATGTCAGAACAGCGGAAACTGTTGCTACCTCACCAATGTCACTTTAGAGCTAGTGTTTGAATGATTCTCTAGCGTAATGTCTAAAATGAGTCATTTAAAACCTACACACATACTGTATATGATGACTTTCTTCTGTGAAACCCAACAGAAGATGTTTAGCAAATGTTCAGAGGTATGCACAGTTTAAATTATGAAATCTTCAAACAGTCGTATTGAGCTTTCTGTATAAATGATATCCTTTACGCAAACTAAATGTAATGTTTCTAGAGAAACTTAATTGCATTTATTTGCAATTAAATGTTAATGTTTTATATGTGTTATTTAAATGCGTAACACTGTATGTGTAATATATTAGGTTGGTGTACTTGCTGTAGTTTACATTTACAAAAAAAACAACAACGTTATAATAGTTTTGATTGTTTGTTGGCACAATAGATGGATCAAAATCAAATGCTTTTGTAAGAGGAACTATTTTCTTCCACCAATTATTCACATCTGCAGCTGATGTCAGAACAGCGGAAACTGTTGCTACTTCACCAATGTCACTTTAGAGCTAGTGTTTGAATGATTCTCTAGCGTAATGCCTATTATGGGCCATTTAAAACCCTCATACATACTGTATATGATGACTTTCTTCTGTGAAACCCAACAGAAGATGTTTAGCAAAATGTTCACAGGTAGGCACAGTTTAAAATATGAAATCTTCAAACAGTCGTATTGAGCTTTTTGTGTTTGTGTTGGTGTGGGTTTCCTCCGGGTGCTTCGGTTTCCCCCATAGTCCAAAAACATGTGCTATAGGTAAATTAAATAAGCTAAATTGGCTGTAGTGTATGCATGTGTGTGTGAATGAGAGAGTGTCTGGGTGTTTCCTAATGTGTGGGGCTCACAAGTCAGTGTACTCTCAATGCTGGGTTATGGCTGGAAGGGCATCCTCTGCATAAAGCATATGAGTAATTTGGTGGTTCATTCCACTGTGGCGACTCCTGATAAAGCATAGACTATAAGCCGAAGGAAAGTGAGTGTGTAATATCAAATAGCTCAGTACAGTTACATTCATAATCATTATTAGTCAGTTATATACTAAGTAACTTAGTAAGTTCTAGAGATTTTGTAAAACCTTCTGTGACGTTTTTAGGTACAGTTCCTTTAACCAACCTAAAACAATGATGAGACAATATTGAAAATAGATTCAATATCCAGTTCACTATGTAGCTTTGTTATCTATTTTCGCAATCAGATTATTATGCATGTGTGTGTGTGTGCACAATTATTATGCTTCATTTTTGCATTGCTGAGTCATCTGTGTGTTTGTTGATGCATCTTGATGTATACCTGTGACTGTGTTTGTATGCATTTTTAACAATACCTTTGTGTTTAACACATTTACAACTTCAGCCACCGGTGTCCTAGTTACATGGCGTCCTATCGCCTTACTTTAATCTGTAGGCTCCGGCAGCTGTATGTGCCGGAAGACTGAGATGTGGAGCATTGCGGGAACGGCAAACTCAGGAACGTGACCAAACAACCAATCCTGCTCTGGACATTACCAGCCGTCCTCAGCCTTGTTGTCGGACAGCCGGACTGTGCAGCTCAGGATAGATTTTTAAGAAAAAATTGCACGCATACAGTAAAGGTCATGTCCATAGTTTGAGTGTGAATCCTTGTTTTTGTGTGCATGAGACTGTCTCAGACCTTTGGGGAGTCCTGGAGTACTGTTACACCGATAGCCGTCCCTTATGCATGTTTAATCTACTGGGAGGAGAACAGAGCCTTCCTTTTGTCATCTAATACGTCCAGTCTATCAGCTGTAGGCCTCCCATCATTTCTACACAGCTTGTCCACCTGAACACCACCAGGCGACCTTTGTTGGTTAATTGTGTAGCAAAAAAAAGAAGGAAAGAAGTTGGGATTCTTATTCGGTCATCAGCAAAGAAGTTCCACCGCTGACCGAAGTGTATTTTGATTGAAGATTGAGGACTTGGGATCTATGTAATACTCTTTAACCCTTTAATCTTTGCAGTTTAGCTTCTCATCTACCTTAGTACCCAGGAACGTCTCAGTTTAGTAACGGTAACCACAGAGGCAGGGGTGGTGAGTTTGGAGCATGACAGACACCCTTCGACCACCATCCCTCCAGGTGCACGTCCCGCGGGACGAGCCCAGCCATGGAGAGGAGGAAGGAGGTAGTGGAGGTGGTCAGGACAGCCTTGTGTGGTCCAGCTCGTCCACCCCCACCCTGCGGCGCCGTCGTTTTAAGATGAGACGAATGAAAAAGTTGCCCAGCGAGCGGGAGCGTCTTGAGAATGGGCTTCTGTGGCACCCTGGATCACGCTCCGCATCTAAAGAGTACCTTCAGCTGCCTTCCATCGAAATCACACCGTCCAGTGATGAGGACGCGGCCTGGTCTAACAGCTCCACCCCGAGTGCCTCACCTCGGCGCAAACGATTCCTGCTTCGAAAGTGGCTTAAGGTGCGAGAGAGGAAGGAACAAGGCAGTGAGAGCAGGTTGGTGTTTCAGACATGTGGTTCTGGAGATGTAAATGTATGCTTTTTGATTTATTGGTGACAGTTATGTTGGCATAGCTTGCCCAAAATTGTCTGACCTAACATATTTAGGAGATATTTGGGCCCAATCGCAATTCTCCCCCTTAGCCCTTCCCCTTACCCATACCCCTCGTTTTGCGCGTTCACGTCAAGGGGTGGGGTGTCCCAATTCTCTTTAGCTTGAAAGGGTATGGCTAAGGGCAAGGGGTATACACCCCTTCGATCGAAGATTTTTCAGGACCACACTTAAAACGGAGGGGTAAGAATTTTTCCTAAAATACACCTGCCTCAGCGGCAGGATAGCTGAACCCGGAAGTAAGGAGATCCACAAATTAGTATTTTTTGTCGTTATTACACATTTTTACGACAAACACATGTTTTAATATATTCATAACCGCGTTCGTCTTTTGCCGTCATGCTTTTTAAAAAAAACGCAAAAAAAAAACCCCGCTAAATTTCGCGATCTATAATCCATAATCATATCTCTAGTACAGCGGTCCCAGAACATCTTGACACACGATGACACTGGAATACACTGTCAGTAATGTCTAGTGGCTGGAAATGAGCTTTTACAGTGTTTGCTATAATGTTAATGTTGTTTTCGTGTGTTTACATAGATAAATATGGCCACGGTGTAAATACACAGTACAGTTACGATCTTATCGCCACATTAGATCGTTATGATAACATAATATATGCCTTCAGTGATTTCCTGAAGATAAACACCAAACAATAACACAACTGGAATAACTCCAGCAGTCGTGATCGTCTGATCTCATATGAAGCAAGAGATTGCGATGACATATGATGACGTGTGCAGGTGTTGAAGTGCTGGCCCAATTCTTAGGGGTAAGTTTTGAAGCCCTTCCCCTTAACCCTCGGTTGTAAGGGCCAAGGGGAAGGGCTAAGGGGTAGGGGTACAAAAATAAAATTGGGATTGGGTCTTAGTTTAGTTTATGATTCTTATAAATTCTGTTCATGATAATCTTTACAAGATTTTGTACTTGTACCCCAATCTAGTTGTATTCTTAATTAGTCTGTGATCCCATGTTGACAAGGCAGATGTTTACTCTTTTACTGCCTGGTGAGATGCATCTGCATTTGGCATGATTCCTTGACAACTAGGCCTGTCACGATATCTATTTTTTGTTGTACGATTAATTGCACCAAAATATATTGCGATAAACGACATTTTGTCATTTTAAGACTATTTTAGGCATCATTATAATAGCATCATAACGCAAGTACACTCTTCAAAAGAACACATACAGTAATATTTTGTTCTTAAGAATATTTAATTTAATTATAGTCATTTAATTAAAAAAACACAAGGTAAAAAGTAACAGAGTCTGCGATATCTGCTCCAGATCTATTTTCAGTTGTCAGGCGCCAACATCAAAATATACTTTAGTCATTTATGGTGAATACTATAGTGTTTTTTTAAACATACTGACACTGACACCTCCAATAGAGATAGAGAGGTTGTGCAATCAGCTCAAATGTTGCAAGAATTGTTTTTTACGTATGGGCGATATATATTGCATCACCAAAAATTATTGAGGTCATGTCCAGGTATTGTGCGATAAGTTGATATATTGATTATTGTGACAGGCCTACTGACATCCTCTGAAGTCCTGTTTAGCCACTCGTTAATGTTTGCTGTTTTCAAAGCAAAGAAAGGCTTTTGAAAAATCAGGAGGGAGTATTGCTCATGCATTTTATGTAGAGCAATACATTTGTGAAAGTAACAAAGTGATTATGAAGTTTAACATGAAGTTTAATTATGTTTAATTATATGCAGTCTTATTACACTACTACTTACTTCAAAATGTAAAATCTATGATGTTATTCCAAATAAGAGTTCAATGTTGGTAAGTTTAAAATGGAATCTCATGAAAGCTTTCAAGCAGGATAGAGTATCAGATAAAGAAAAGCAATCTTTAACAGTCTTTGACATTATGTGTAACCTTACCCTTTTGGTTCTTCTCCAAGATCAGGGAAGTGAGGTTCACTCGTATAGCTGGCATCTGTTACACTTACCCCACTAAACCTCACTCCCATCCAGGTCACTGCACTAGTGTAACCCCTTAGGAGTCAAAAGACTGCAGTCTCTAGCCTCTGTCACTAGGATCAGGGCAGCATGGCACCAATGTAATCTGACCATTTTTACTCAACCTGCTTTGAGCAGGATTCAAATTGGCTATTCTAGCATGGATGTTTAGTGTATTTAGCCATCTAGTGCTCCACTTGGCGACAGAGTGAACTCAATTCTCGTCGTCCTAAACCAGTGTTACCCAACTCCAGTCCTTTTTGTATGGTGTCGTTTTGTATGTTGTCCTTACTTAACACACCTTCAGATCATCAACCTGTTAGCAGAAATATCAGTGAATTGATCATTGTGTCAAATAAGAGAGACATACAAAATGTATAGTGTGGGAAATCCTGAGTACAGGACTTGGGAACCACTGCCCTAAACCACACTCCTATCCAGGCACCATTGGAACCTCTCAAACAGAACCTTTCAGACATGTGGTTCTGGAGATTTAAATGTATACTTCTTGATTTAATGGTGACACTTATGTTGATATAGCTTGCCCAACATTGTCTGATGTAACATATTGAGGAGATATTTGGTTTAGTTAATTATTCTTATCAATTCTGTTCATTATGTTAATCTTCACAGAGTTTTTGTCTTGTGCCCTCATCAAGTTGTCTTCTTAATTACTCTGTGATCCCTTGTTGTTAACCCAAGGGGGATGTCACTGCACTAGTGTAACCCCTTTGGAGTCAAAAGACAGCAGTCTCTAGCCTCTGTCACTAGGATCAGGGAAGCATGGCACCAATGTAACCTGATCATTTTTACTAAACCTGCTTTGAGCAGGATTCAAACTGGCTATTCTAGCATGGATGTTTTAGTGTATTTAGCCATCTAGTGCTCCTCTTGGTGACAGAGGAGAGACGTGAACTCAATTCTTGTCATCCTAAACCAGTGTTACCCAACTCCAGTCCTTTTTGTATGGTGCCATTTTGTATGTTGTCCTTACTTAACACACCTTAAGATCATCAACATGTTAGCAGAAAGATCAGTGAACTGATCATTGTGTCAAATAAGAGAGACATACAAAATGTATAGTGTGGGGAATCCTGAGTACAGGATTTGGGAACCACTGCCCTAAACCACACTCCTATCCAGGCACCATTGGAACTTCTTAAACTTTATTCAAATCACTGTTAGTAGGAATCAAATTAGCCTGCTAAACTTTACGCCCATTTGGTGATCAAGATGCGAGAGATGAAGGATCAAGGCAGTGAGTGCAGGTTGGTGTCTCAGACATGTGGTTCTGGAGATTTAAATGTATACTTCTTGATTTATTGGTGGCACTTATGTTGGGATAGCTTGCCCAAAATTGTTTGACTTAACATATTGAGGAGATATTTGGTTTAGTTTATGATTCTTATGAATTCTGTTCATTACGATAATCTTCACAAGGTTTTTGTCTTGTGCCCTAATCTAGTTGCATTCTTAATTACTCTGTGATCCCTTGTTGTTAACCCAAGGGGGATGTCACTGCACTAGTGGAACCCCTTCGGTGTCAAAAGACCGCAGTCTCTAGCCTCTGTCACTAGGATCAGGGAAGCATGGCATCAATGTAATCTGACCATTTTTACTCAACCTGCTTTGAGCAGGATTCAAACTGGCTATTCTAGCATGGATGTTTAGTGTATTTAGCCATCTAGTGCTCCTCTTGGCGACAGAGAACAGATGTGAACTCAATTCTCATCACACCTAAACCAGTGTTACCCAAGCCAACACTGTTACCCAGTGTATGGGAAATTCTGAGGACAGAATTTGGAAACCACCGCCCTATACCATACTCCCATCCAGGCACCATTGGAACCGCTTAAGCTTTATTCAATTGCCCGTTAGCAGGAATTGAATTAGCCTGCTAAACTTTATGCACATTTGGGTCACGACACAAATGTCACCCATGCACATGGTCTCAAACCACTCTGAGCAAGATTCAAAACAGCCCCCACCTCACTCCAACCACTAATTTAACCCATATAGTTTGAAGCCCCATTCAGATTACATGATTTTTATTGTCGATCACAACAGCATCAGATTATGCGACGTTTGACTAGATCAAATCTTGATGTGTCGTGGGTAGCAAATTTGCCAGACTACACGTTGCTTCACATTCAATCATCAAACTGTAGATTCATTATGTGCCACCCAGAGAAGCTTTGGGAGTTCCAGGAGCAGTTTCCCAGCAACGGCTGTAACCAAAGCAGTAGACCGGCGGGTCAAAGATACACTCATATAAAATTACCCGCACCCCATTTTGAATGAGAAAAAACATTGTGATTTGTTACTTTACATGGTAATTCCAGTACACACGCACCAGGTTGCAGAAGTGCCTCGGCTATCAATTACCAACAATTATCTTTGTATTCTTTAATGGTAGTCCGGTGATGACATATAATGCAGGCAAGCATAATGTTGTCTCCACAAAGCTCTCTTCCATGTCATTGAAGCAGCACAGTGCCCTCTCTTCTTCGTTTTGCTATTTATAAAGCTGTGTACTTAAAGGGTCACGAAACACCAAAACACATTTTTTGAGCTGTTGAAAGTCATATATGTGTCCCGCGCTGCTATAAACACTATTAGGACACATATATCTCACTAAAGAGTGAAAATTGGTTGTTTTTGCGTTATTTCGAGCAAATTCGTTCTTCTGGTTTGAAACGAATTTTTGAAGCTGCGTCACGCCGATGAGATCCTCGCGTGTATTCCAGCGTGGAGAGTGGACATCTGTACCTGCGAGTGCATCGTGACGTCTCTGAGCGTGCAGCATTAATTCATGAGAAAAACTTGGTTCAAACCAATCAGAGCGCTCTATCGTGTATGCGGTGCAACTTCATTAATATGCATGATAGCTTTGAAGATTGTTTGTACCTGTTGCAGTGTTCAGACGGCAGAGAGACGCCACGTTGTGTTGCCAAAACAAGTGGAAGAAGAAGAATTGTTTGGAGACACAGGTCATCAGTGTTTTGTTTATGTGCTGCAACGAAGGTTTTGTTTTAATTTCCCCGCTATGAGAGCGCAGCTTGACTCACGCGACACGCAGCATTAATGCGTTTGTAAGGAACTTTTTTTTTACCCGAGAGCTTTCTGCATCTGGAAATGGTGAAATCCAGATTTTAAAAAATACACGACTCCAGTTCATGTTGATTGTCCTGCTCTACATATTTGGTAAACGATCAGTGGTCTTTGTTCATTCAGATGGCGAAGTTAGTTTCTATCGTCAGCAGTACTCTTTCAGTGTTTAAAGACAGACCTTATCCAAAATGATTTGAACTGTTACTGAGTTTACAGTACGTTAATATCACTACAATGTTATAGACTGAAAGGTCCGCTGCTCTCCGAGTGTAAATATGTAAAAACAGCAATCAAATTTTTACTGTCGTGTAGAATTTTCGCCACATTTTGTGACAGGAAAGTCTACATACACACGGCTCTCTGACGTTACCTACCGAGTGCATCTAAGTTACCGAGGAATGCGGAGGGTTTTTATTTCTCTCAAAAGCCTTGCGGTATCAAATACTCCATTAAAACCATTAAATCTCGTTTGTCACAGGGGACATGCAGGAAATGTGCCAAACTGCCGTTAAAGTCGACAAATTAATAATTTGGCAAATCATTTGATTACTGATGTCCATTTAAACAGTCACTGTCTTTCTCCCCCTGCATCTTTGTTTGTTTTGCCTGTTTGAAAATCAGCCCGTGCACAAATGGAAACTCCCATTTTTATGCAAGACCTTCCCTCTTTCCCTCCCCCGACACTCCCACCTCAACAAAGCTGGACACCCCCACTTTCCTGAGCTTTTCCAAACTAGAGGTGTGAAAACACTCTGCTGAGACAGGGGGGTTTCGTGGCCCTTTAAGAAATTATGGTCAGCATATCCTATGTGATGGAACCCATCGTGGACAAAAATTGGGGGGAATACATTGAACATGATAGACCTTCTGCAATATTGCTGTGAAGTGTCGCATACGTTACATCCGTTGTCATGCCCATTTGTCATTTACAAATCCCCATGACACCTTACGTGAAGTAAATTGTTCTTAAATCAAGACAAAATTGTGTAACCTGAACAGGGCTTTGCTCAAACCACTTTGAGCAGAATTTGAAACAGCCCCCTAAACCTCACTGTCACCTGAGTGTTGGCACCAATGTAACCCATTTTTTTTCTACTGAAACTACTTAAAGCAGGATTTAAAACAGCCCCCTAAACCTCGCTCCTACCCCGGTCACAACACCAGTGTAACCCATCCACATCTACTCAAAGCACTTTGACTAGGATTTAAAACCTAGGATCTCATAAACCATAATCCTGCCTGGGTTATGGCACCAATGGGTTATGCTTATATTTCTCTTGTATTTACTGTAGCTCTGCTCAAAAACTGAACCCGATGCGAAACGATGCCAATCAGCAGTGGCATAAAATCAGTTTATTATCACAGAGTGTGTGTATGAGCAGTGCACTTACTGTAGATCCTGGGTTGTCTACAGGTTTGAAGAAAATAGGACTGCTTAACAGAAACAAATACATGGTTCTATACTGAAGGCTGTAATGTAGTTTGGTGGCTAAAATTGAATTTTGTGGCTCATTTAAAACAATGAGAGGAAAATAAATCGAATCACAACATCTTTGCTGCCTGTGAGAAGGAAACACCACTTTATATAACATAAGGTTTCAAACCAGGTTTTCATTAAGGTGGAAATGTGGAAGAGAGCAAGGGAAAGTGTGAGAGAAGGTAGTTACAGCACTGGACCCTGTGGTCGGCGTGTGCCAGATGGCTGATTTCAGTGCAGACAGCTGTGTTGATTATAATGGGAGCAATTTTGTTTTGATGTGTCGTGTACAGTGCAGGTAAGGTGTAACTTGGTGTGTTAAATATAGAATTGAACTGATGTGCAGCCACAGAAAGTCTCTACGTACATATACTTGTTAATTCAGGGGTCTCAAATTGGCGGGGGCCATTTGAGTGACTGACAAGTCATTGGAGGGCTGTTTTAAAATTCAAGTACAAGAAAAAAGTGGAAACCTGGACGATATTTATATTTCAAGCATTACCTGTCAGCAGTAATAATGCAAATCAGCACGTTTATCATGTCACACATCAGCTGCTGAAATATATCTGTGGCTGTTGTGTGTATGGCCAAGCGTTAGACACACACTCCACAGAGTATATACACAGCTGTATATACAGCTTTTTGTTTCTTGCTATGAAAATACTATCAATAATAGGCATAATTATTATTATTCTGTCCCAACCAATTGTACTGTCCCAACAGCAGAAAGCAGTTTGGGTAACTTAAGTGACTTGACTGGCAATTGTTCTTCTCAATATCTTTCTTTCAACACAGACTCATTGTGAAAACGTAGTCCTATGTAGGTTTCTGGAGACCGCACATTATGTAGTCAGAGGTACGTATGGCTGCGTTTAGTTTTTTTAAGTGAACGATACAGGACGGTATGACGCCGTTCCTTTTTGCGTTTACACGCTCGCCTCCGTGTGGACGACTTTCCCGCTGCAATCAGTTTGTCCCGTGTTCGTCGGCGATCTTAAGACGCAGAGAGGAGTTGACCATGACGACGGGGTTCGAGTTCAGTAAGGAGCGATCCAGAAGGCAGGTAAGACAAAAACAGAAATCAAAAAATATAATAAACCAGTAAATAACAGGGTGAGAATGCGGTAAAATTTGAAAATGTGGTAAAAATGCGACAAGGGCTTTTAGTTTTTTCTGGATTGCTTTTTTGGAAATTGTTGGTTGGGTTAAGGGAAGTGTGTGGGTGGGTCAATTGATAAAATTGGTTGGGTTTAGGAAGGAGAAGGATGGGTCAGTCAATTAGTTGGTCGGTCAGTCAGTCAAACACAGCGGCCTCTGGTGGGTTTACGCAAGAACAGCAGGCGCAAACGGCACTCGCGAGAGAAATTTGAAATCTCAAAAAGTGTACACCGCGGCCTCTCGTGGATTCACAAAAACAAAAAGTGCAAAAATATGTACCTCCCGGGACATATTTCACAGCCTCCAGAAACGTACACAGGACTACGTTTTTAGAATGATTCTGGTTTGCTTTCTTTTTTGTAAAACTACAACAAATGGCCCGTTTCTACTGAGTGGTACGGTACGGTACGGTTCGGTACATTTTTATGGCCATTTCCACTGTCTAAAATTGTACCAAACCGAACCGTACCGTACCACTTTTTGGTCAACCTTTGCAATGGCACATGTTTCTAGTTTGTGAGGAAACATGTGAAGAACATGCAAACTCCTCTCAGAAATGCCAACTGGCCTAGCTGGGACTTGAACCAGCGACCTTCTTGTTGTGAGGCGACAGTGCTAACCACTGAGCCACCATGCTGCCTCAAATCTAGTATTAGTTAATATAAAAAAAATCCAGAAACATTTAGCTTGATTAATACATCTGTTAGAAGTTTCAAAGCAGTCATTTACCGGAATCAGGATATTACAGCACACGAAATAATCATCACAAATGTAATATCACTTTGATTATAATGTTAGTATCATCAGCGTTTTGTTTTATTTCAAGAGACATAGAAATGATCTGAAAGGAACTGAATGGCAGATGCACAGCTGTACGCTTACGTAATACATGCTCATTTTTAATCTCTTGTTATTAATCATAGCAGGTTTTGAGGTAGATTTGATGGGCTGAGTTTCTTCTTTTGAACCGAGTGTTCCTGTAGAACAATGCCGGTCCCGGGAAATGCTTCAAGTGTTAAATCATTTCCTTTAATTGCACTGCAGTCCAAGCGTCTGACAAATGCACAAAGGTAACGCATTGAATCGCACTTGGCTAAATTACTGTAAATCCATCCCATTGAATTACTGTAAAGCAAACCACACAGGCACCTGCCTCCTCAAATGAGCTGAGAGAATCACACTCACCAGCATTTTTTTTTTTTTTTGCATGCATGCATAACAGTCCAAATAGCAGGTCTGTTCTGTTTGTGTCACTTGTTCCTCTGTCCATATGGTGTGGTGTTGTTGTTGTTGTTGTTGTTGTTGTTGGTTTTAACAGATATTGTATGGCTCATCATTCTTTCGGATTATTATTTGAAGGGATAGTTCACCCACAAATCCCAAAAAATATTCTCACTCTCAAGTGGTTTTAGATCTTTATTACTTTCTTTATTCTGTTGAACACAAAAGAAGATGCTTTGTAAACTGAAAGCCTCTAACCATTGACTTTCACAGCACACTGTAAACCCTGCTGTTTTCATTACTGAAGATATCAAGTTAATATAACTTGGCGTTAGTTAAAATAACAAGTTTAGAATGTTTCTGACAAGTGTTTCAGCAATCTACATGCTTACAACGGGGCATTCATCAGCCGTTTTTTAAAGGAAGGATCAGAAAAGACTATTGATGTATGAGACTTTGCAGAGCTTGACAGGAACTTTACAGTACACAGTTCATGGACCAGTTTCTTCCTCCATTTCACAAGTGTAAGTTAGTGCGATTAAAATGGTTACCCCCTTGTTTTCTCTAGCTTGCAAATTACGTATTTAATTGTGTTTTGTTACTAGTAACCGCTCCACGCGGCTTGTACTTTATCTAGTTAACTCTTTATATTCTCACATCGCGTCTAAAACATTTTGAAAATGCAATGCATGCTGCTTTGTTTATGGATTTAAATGCGTTTGTAAGCTCGCCATCCACTGCCGTTTGTCGTTGCGATGGCCACCATCAGCTGTTCCTACACACGTGTGGCAGTCAAATTTCAAAATAGTTCAGCTTTTGCCACTGTGTGGATTAATACTGAATGTGTGTCGTTGGTTAAGAGTAGAGCAATGTGCTGGTGTTTAACTGCACTGCTTTAATGTGCTCCTGCATTGGGCTCACACATACACTCTGCACTCTGACTACTTCAACATTGTTGATAAGCTGTGGTGGGCGTTTCTCTCTGTCTCACGCTGAACGCAGTCAACCAATCGCAATAGACTTGGCCATCGGACCAATCAGCGCCGATTAGCATTGTGCTAAGGAGGGGTTTGGGAACAAATGAATCGCTGAACAAATCATATGGGAGTCGCTGGGATAATTATGTGAAAATAAATGCATATTATTAAACAATGAAAGTGTTTTTTAACCTTGTATGAATATGAGCCTGTTGTTGGAGACCCACAAAACCAAAATATGACCTTTATTAATGCATGATAGGGGCTCTTTAAAGATATTTATTGTCTGAGTCTGTGTTGTATATTATGCTACAAAAATCTTTCAATTAATTTTCAGCTATTTTACAGACTTATTTCTTTCTATCATTTCTTATAAAGCTGTGCAATTAATCGCAATCACAAAAAAATCGCCATTTAAACATGCAATTTCTTAATCGCGTAAGGCTGCAATTTTATCTATTAATTTATTTAGATTTTTGTTCACATTCTTGTGCGCATGAGTTTAATATGTTAACCAATCAGAGCTGACGCAGCACACCGGGCAATTAAGCTAAGCTGAGCGGGAGAAAGATGTTAACCAAAGTTGAGCGGGAGAACCGAATAGGTGGTTTTGATTTACGTTTTTATTCATTGTTCTGACTGGAATTGATGTTAGTTCATCTTTATTTATTCATGTTGTCTGTTTTTAAGATGTTTTTTAATGTTTATTGCAGTTTTGTTTATCAAGCAATTAGTACTACTGTGTACAGTATGTGTTTAAATAAAGTTGAGGCCAGTTCATCTTCATTTATTTTATGTTGTCTGTTTTAAAGACAATTTTACTAGTTTTATTTATTAAAATTTACTATGTTACTTCATTGTGAAATGTTTTGTTCTGCATTTCTTGTGCACTGAATACATTTAGAATGTGTGTATGTAGCTTGTTTAAAAAAGCAAAAACAGTTGGCAAAATCGCAAAGAAAATCGCAGTTGCAATATTCGTTCCAAAAATCGCAATATGATTATTTTGTCCATATTGCACATCCCTAATTTCTTATACATTATATTATTTCAAACTACTAAACTGTCAATAAAAGTCACTTTGTTAAACTGTAGAGAGGAATTTTCAACATCGAAAGTCAACAGAGCAGAGATCAACATCCCATAATGCAATTCACAACCATAAATAAACAGAAAACACAAAATACAGAAACTTTTCATTCATTAATTTTCTTTTCGGCTTAGTCCATTTATTGGTCTGTGGTCGCCACAGCGGAATGAACCGCCAACTTATCCAGCATATGTTTTACACAGCGGATGCCCTTCCAGCTGCAACCCATCTCTGGGAAACATCCATACACACTCATTCACACTCATACACTACAGACTATTTAGCCTACCCAATTCACCTGTACCGCATGTCTTTGGACTTGTGGAGGAAACCGGAAACCCACGCGACCACGAGGAGAACATGCAAACTCCACTCAGAAATGCCAACTGACCAGCCAAGGCTCGAACCAGCGACCTTTTTGCCGTGAGGCGAACGTGCTACTTACTTACCGTGGCGCCAGAAACTGTTCATTAACAGATAATGTTTGACAGTGTCTGCAGTACGTCTGTTATGTAGCTCAATGTTAAACATAGAAAGCAGATTAATAGTTAAACAGTCTGTTGTGTTTACTGTCACTTTCTTTCTGTCATCAGCACTTTAAGAAACTCTTAAAGGAGCTGCGATGTTCGCAAGTAAGACCATTATCCATTGTTATCGTTATCCATCCAGCAGAATGGTGGGAACCAAACCTGTGTTTAAGGATTTGGAAATTGATCACGCTAAATGACACCATTTGAATAGTGAATGTGTGACAGTTTTATTAGTTGCACTTACGAATAAAGAATCTACTGTCTACATCCAGCATCTCTGCAGTTGTAATTGTATTCCTACTCGTATTTTCATGTCTTCCTGATCCTTTTTTTGTGTGCTGTTGTGTAATATCTGGGCTCAGTAAAGTCTGCTAGGGTCTTCGTGTGCTGCTGAGACGCATCCAGTCCTTTCCACAGCCTGCCTTCCTCTGATAAGAGCTTCTGTTGCTATTTTAAGACACGGGGAACTTATAAATGTGCACTTTCCAGCTGAGAGATTCTGTCGATGTTGTTAATATTTCAGATATAAGAGGGGGTTTTCTTAGCAGGAGGGGAGGTGGTGTAAAACTGTTCTCATAATGCAAGGTTAAAGTCTGTGGAAAAGCCCTGAACTGATCAAATGTGTCTGGTTGGTAATATTTTGTGTGTCTGCTGCTCATCTAGCTTGCATTTCAGCAAAATACATTAATGCTAGTGCTTACTTTATTTTAAAATGTAATTTATCTTTGTGATGCAAAGCTGAATTGTCCACATGTTGCTTATATTTGGATTCGAGAGTGTTGAATACATTTTTTTAATTGAAAGTTCAATATTATTTGTCATGATGTTTTAATGTGTAAAAAAGAAATTTAATAAAAAATATATATTCATTTATTTTGGGGTCAACATATATATATTTTTAAACAAATTTACTACATTTTATATTGATCAAACCTAAAAGTTTGTTTGTTTGTTTGTTTGTTTTTCTATCTATCTGTTTATTTATCTATCTATATATCTGTTTATTTATTTATTTTTCTATCTATTTATTTTTTGATTTATTTGTTTATAAGAATCACTTTCCGCTTTAATCAATAAAAAATTGATAAAAAATATATATTTTTACCCCAAATTAAATAAAAATGTATATAAAATACTTCATAATATTATTATTTATATTATTTTACATTTTTTATTGTTATTTTGTTGTTGCTTTCTTTGTATTCAAAGAAATAATATAAAATAATATAGGGGTTTTAATAATTTAATAAAAAATTTTCTTTTATTTTCCTATCCCTTTAGTATTCTAGCATTGCCACAGCGGAATGACCCGCAAACTTATCCAGCATATGTTTTAAGTGGATGCTCTTCCAGTTGCAACCTATCACTGGGAAACACAGACAATTTAGCTTACCTACGATTCACCTATGGTGTTACCATGTTTGTTTGTATTTTTTTATTATTATTATTAAACCAAGCCTCTTCAAGATACAAATAAAAAATCACTGATCTTACATAATTATATAACAATGCAGTGAAATCTTTCCTATTTGACAATCAAACCATTTCGGACCATCGGCAAAAAGACATTAAAAACTAACATGATTACATTTGTCAGTGTAGTAAATTCACACTTTTAATCGTTTATATGCGATTATTGCTCTTGAAATATGAAATGGATGTGGATATGGATCAGAGTCCAGAAGCCCTGCTGTAAATATTGTCTCATGAGAATTATTTTGATCACCAGTCCACTGAACATGTCAAACAAACAATGTGATCCTCATGACAAACAATGAATGTGTTCCTCCAGCTGAATGAACTAGTCTGACGTCAGTGTGTGTCTTTGGCCTGAAAGCAGTGGAGTTTGGTTTCAGCAGCAGTTAAAACACACAAAGCGTCAGACAGCCGGGTGTCATGAATGATTCAGGAGCCTCAATCCACTCCACATAGCAGGACAGTTTATCTAGTAGAGCCCGTGCTGAGAAAAGCCCAGACCCCTGGGCTCATGAACTCACCCTCACTGCAAACAAACAGGGTTAGCCCACACGGCTCAAACGCTGACCAGAAATGACACATTTGCCTGGGTGTCGTTTGAATTGCAGATCGGATCTTTCCTGTGGGTGCGCGGAACCGTAGACACCACAGGCAAATACCTGCAGACATCAACAATCAATCCCTGGAGGAGATCCTGCATGCTGAGCTAGAAGAGACAACCATTTAAAAATAATCTAATAATATTAATTTTAATAAAGGGCGACACGGTCACTCAGTGGTT
>CAIGQQ010033860.1:135413-148272 GCA_903798035.1 Danio albolineatus
GTGTGTGCGCATGTGTGTATTCGAGTTTGTGAGTTTGTTTGTATGTGTACGTTTGTGTGTATGTGTGTGTATGTGTGCACATTTGTGTGTATGTGTGTGTGCCGTTTGTGTGTATGTGTACATGCGTGTGTGTGTGTGTGTGCATGCACAAATGTGCATTTGTGTATTATTTTATGTGTGTACATTTTTAGTGTACGCGTTTGTGTATCAGTATGGGTATTCACGTATGTGTGCGCCTGTGTGCGAGTGTGTGAGTTTGTTTGTGTGTGTGTGTGTGTGTGTGTGTGTGTGTGTGCACTCAAAAAAGTTTTTTTTTGCTTGTTCAAACTACTTATTTAAATTGAGCTGAAACAACATAATTCTTGAGATTTCATTGGGACAACTTAATTTTTTATGTTCAGTCTACATAAATTTTGTTAAAAGTGTTAAGTTAACCTAAACGATTTGTGTTGGGACAACACAAATTAATTGTTGTGGAACCTTGCAGTTTTACAGTTTGTGTGGGCATGTGTGCATATGTGTTTGTGTGTGACTGTGTGTGTGTGTGTGTAAGTGTTAGATGTTTTGATCTTGATCCGCATATGAGTGTGACGGCTGTTTTGTTGGAGAAGAGATTTCTCAGAGCTCCGCTGTACTTTTGTGAAGTTGAGCCCTGAATACAGTTGCAAGCTACGGAATGTCATTGTTTGGCTTTTTTATTGGACAAACAGCCTGTGAACAAACAGAGAGCTGTGCTGCTGTGCTGAGAGCCGCCTGTCTGGGGCTTCAGACGATACACTATCTCTGATTTTTGAGTCTCCAAATTAGAAATATCCCAGGCCGAACGCCTGACCTGCGGCGGTGGGACTGTGAAGGTAAGTGAAGGCCGGACACAGGTCAGATCTTGTGATGAGTCACTCAGCTGATGTGTTTGTCTTTACATCAGGAGGGTTTAAATTTATTGTGTTGACGATGTGTTTTGTGCACATATTTGACAGTTTTTGATGCATACCAACTGTGCTTGCGGATGAAAATGTTTCTGAAAAAGAAAGTTTTTCCCCTCAGCTTCTGTTGAGAGATGCTGCACGACCCTTTCTCTTGTGTTTGTTAAATATGAAGATGCGTCAGAATGTACCTCACAAAACTTTTGAAGGCTTAAAGAACACACCTGAGACTTAAAGTAGACTTAAACTGAGGTTTCTGAGACATTTATAGCTGCAAAAGCCCTTTAAAGCTTTTTATTTAATTTCTTTAATTAATTTATGTTATTTATTTTATTTATTTATTTATTTTGAATAATATATTTATTCATTTATTTAATCATTTATTTAATCATTTATTTATTTATTTATTTATTTGTTTATTTATTTATTCATTTATTCATTTATTCATTCATTCATTTATTCATTTATTTGTTTTTTAATACATAATATATTTATTTTTATTTAGTCTACTTACATTTATTACTTAAAAACTTACAAATATGTAAAATAAATAATACAGCAAAAATTGCAGATTTATATCTTACAGGTTTGAGAGTTTTTACCAGTAGTTGTAAATAAAGTTGTTTAAATAAAAATAAAAAAATTAGTTTGTAAAAAAAAATGTAGGATATAAATTCAAAAGTGCAAGAAAATATAGAAAATAAAATCAAATCATTTATTGTATGTTTTTTTAAGGAAGAAAGACAGTACAGAGAGATACTTAATTAAATTTAACCATTTTTTATTTATTTTATTTATTTTATTGTTTTATTTTAGAAGGAAGAAAGGAAGAAAGAAATATTATGGTCCCAGTAGTGTTTTGTCCTACTAAAACACCATTGGAGTGCTCAGATTGTCTTACACACAAACATAAAACTTGACATGAAATTTGGCTAGTAATTTTCTAGCTAGAAACAACTTTAAGAGTACTTAAACTATGGGGAGATGGAGGGTTGTTTAAAATCAAAAGGACCTTAAAATGACTTTAAGGACTGCATTAGAAACAACTTTAGTGTGTTTATCCTTGACTAATTAAGCGTATTCCCTTTTCCCCTTTTCTGTCAAAAAGAAAGAAAGAAAGAAAGAAAGAAAGAAAGAAAGAAAGAAAGAAAGAAAGAAAGAAAGAATGAAATATTATGGTCCCAGTAGTGTTTTGTCCTACTAAATGCCATTGGACTGCTCAGACTGTTTTACACACAAAAATTAAACATGACATGAAATTTGTCATAACATGAAATGTGCAAAGACTGGCTAGTAATTTCCTAAAACTTAATAAACATGCTCAGAATGTGTTGCTACATACTAGAAACAACTTTAGGGGTACTTAAAAGGACCCTAAAATGACTTTACATCAAGGACCACAATAGAAAAAAAGTTTATTGTGTTAATTCATGACTAATTAAGCGTATTCTTTTAATTAAGAAAGAAAGAAAGAAAGAAAGAAAGAAAGAATCAGTCACAACATTCAGAATTGTGCACTTACAGTACACACAGTAATATTCTGATAATATAATAATATTATGTGTACTTTTATTTTTGGTTGACGTGCTCTTGAAAAGACAGCGCAGTGTACTGTAGGTTTGTTGTCGTGTCCAATCTGCACAGTGATTTGGACAAACCTTGTGTCCTGACGTGTTGCTCTGTTCTGAGTGGTCAAGATTGTTGTCTGACCACCGCCACATATCAGTTTAACCAGTGGCCAGAGGCACGGCCCTTCTCTTTTGTTTCCTGCCACTGGCTGCCTGTGGATTCAGAAAAGCCCGTACATCCCTCCACAATGAGCGCTGTGTAAAACTGCGGATTTACCTCATTGTCTCGTGTCAATGGAAGAATTTACTGAGCGTTTGGGTCTTTGCAAAGAACAGCTTTCATATGTATCACATTGTTATTTACATGCTGCTGACCTCGTCATTTCTGACCAAATAATAGTGTAGATCCATAGGAAAAGAGATATTAGCTCACTGTATGTAAACAAATGGTAAAGTTCACCCAAACAAGGAGATCATCATTTGCCTCGGTTGAACACAAAAGAAGTTATTCTGAAGAGTATTCTGCTGGTTGATTGTACTCATCAACTTAATTTCTTGGTGAACTATGCCTTTGAGGCAGTTCTTAAGCACCAATATGGCGAATGAGATGTGTAGAGTATACACTCACCGGCCACTTTATTAGGTACACCTGTCCAACTGCTCGTTAACACAAATTTCTAATCAGCCGATCACATGGCAGTGACTCAATGCATTTAGGCGTGTAGACATGGTCAAGACGATCTGCTGCAGTTCAAACCGAGCATCAGAATGGGTAAAGAAAGGTGATTTACTCTCAACTCTGAAATCTGGACTGACAGTTTCAATTTGCTAGAACTTCTATGTTAAGCTGCTTTGATACAATATACATTGTAAAAGCACTATGGTTGTTAGAACCAGACAGGCTGGTCTGAGTATTTCAGAAACTGCTGATCTACTAAGATTTTCAAGCACAACCATCTCTAGGGTTTACAGTGAACGGTCCAAAAAAGAGAAAATATCCAGTGAGTGGCAGTTCTGTGGGCGCAAATCATAAGATCCTTGAGCCTGGGGCTCCCTCCCGTTAGCAGGGCAAGAGGGGAGTTTGAGCTCAGGTAGGTCTTGAGAATTCCCCTGCTGTTTGTAGCTAATGACCAATTAGGAGAGATAACTACTTACTAGGAGCACGTGTATAGTGTTGATTTGGATTAGTCAATTAATTTAAGTCATATGTTTTTGGATAGTGGGAGAAAACAAGGGGACCCGGGGGAAACCCGCGCGAGCATGGGGAGAACATGTAATCTCCGCACAGAAGCGTTGACTGGCTTGGTAAGGACTAGAACCAGTGGCGTTATTGTTGCGAGGCAACAGTACAAACCGCTGAGCAACCATGCTGCACATCTAGGAAAGGAGGAGGAGGAGGAGTAGGGGTGGAAGGGAAGATTCTTCAAAATGAAGATGACTGTGCAATGGATTGTCTGATTGGTAAATCATAAATTGGCTAATGCAGGACCAGCTGTGATCAATCATAAGCATTTGATCCGCTCAAAGTTAGTTTCTAAATAAACTTCACTCATTACTCATTCTTACTTTTCAGTCAACATGAACTGTCATAGTTTATCAAAGACGGAAACCCCTCACTGCACATGAGCTGCCACCTTCAACAAACCTCCAGATATGCACAACACGATGACTTTTTTGAACATTTATGAGCATCAAAAGCGGTGGATCTGTTCAGCAAAAGATTCAGTTGTGCGTCACTGCTTCCCAAAGGAATCAAAATAATACAAAACAATATGACTAAAGCAATCTCTACTGTACAGAGTGAGAACGTTTTTCAGTTCCTCTTTAAACTAAACCACAGGTGTCAAATCCAGTTCCTGGAGGGCCACAGCTCAGCACAGTTTAGCTTTAACCCAAACAAACACACCTGATCAAACTAATTGAGTCCTTTTGGCTTGTTTGAAAACTACAGGTAAGTGTGTTTAATTAGGGTTGGAACTAAACTGTGCAGAGCTTCGGCCCTCCAGGAACTGGATTTGACACCTGTGAACTAAACAGACACATCATTGATGATGCAAATGTGCTCAGGACTGGAAGGTAAGAATGCAGTGTGAGTGCGGGCTGTCAGTTAATAAGGGACAATAACACTTGGGTTTAGTTCAAGACCAAGTGTAAGTACACCAACCCAGGCACATTGTCGATACGTACCCCTGTCTACAATGCAAAATACATACTCAGAGCTACGTCTGCTTGCAGTTTTTAGATTTCGCAAATCCACCAGAGGCCGCTATGTACGCTTATTGATATCTGTAATTTCTCTCACGCATGCCATTTGCACATTCTCTTTTTGCACAAATCGAGCAGAGGATGCAACAACATACATACTTCAGTCCACCAGCTTGCTGTCGACTGACTGACCAACTAGCCCACCCACACCCTTCCGTAAACCCAACCGATAGTGTTGTCAAAAGCTATCTAGAAAAGAAATGCCATCACGGCTGCGTGATTTTGCAATGTTTTCAAATGTCTTCCCTGCTTTCAGCCTGTTATTTATTCATTTTGCTTTTGCTTTACTTGGTTTCTGGAATCGTTCTTTGGCAGACTCAAGCCCTGTCATCCCAAGTTCACCAGCGTATGTGGCGAGCTAGTGGGCAAACTGGTAGCCCTAGAAAAGCCATCTATACAGAGATAAGTGGTCAGCGGTTTTGCGAAAAGGAACCGAATGTGTTGGTGACATCATCACCCGTAGCATTAATTTTCTGGATACATATTTGACGCTCTCCAGAAATGTAGATCTGGAATTTCAATTATAGATGTCTTAAAAGGTCCTAAATTTAACTTGCTGAAGTCTGCAGAATCCCTGTGTATGTATACTGATTGGAGTCTCTTGAAGATAAATGAATATGAGGCGGTTCAGTGGTGTGTGTATGATGGATCTGAAGAGGGTCAGTCCAGGTGAAGTGTGTTGTGAATTCAGATAAGGAAATCAGCCACAGGCTGTTATTCCCTGCAATAGCTGAAGGGACGGAGTGCAGATCCCTCCATCATAGTGTGTGTCCAGAATTAGCCTTATATTACTCACAGCTCCTGCCCTTTACATAACTCTATACTCATTTTTTGTACAACGTTATTATTTTGCATTTGACTATTCAACTACTCTATGCTGAATGCAGTTTGACTCAGTAAAATGCTCTTTACTTGTATCTTTTTTTATTGAGTTTATCAATGCGGCACGGTGGCTCGATGGTTAGCACTGTCGCCTCAGAGCAAGAAGGTCACTGGTTCGAGTCTCGGCTGGGTCAGTTGTCATTCTATGTGGAGTTTGCATGTTCTCCCCGTGTTGGCGTGGGTTTCCTCCGGGTGCTCCCGGTTTCACAACAGTCCAAACACGTGTGCTATAGGTGAATTGGATGAACTACATTGGTTGTAGTGTATATTAGTGTGTATTGGTGTTTGCCAGTACTGGGTTGCGGCTGGAAGGGCATTCGCTGTGTAAAACATATGTTGGAATAGTTGGCGGTTCATTCCGCTGTGGCGATCCCTGATAAATAAGGGACTAAGCCAAATGAAAATGAATCAATGAACGAAAATTGCTTTGAGATAGTTGGATTTAGGGTATAGGGGAATAGAGTTTGCACAGTATAAAAATCATACCTCTTATGTCTATGAGAGTCCCCATACTGATACAGTAGCTGTCTGTGTGTGTGTGTGTGTGTGTGTGTGTATTCCCCTCCTCTCTCTGCTAGATTTATGTTCCTGTCATTGAGGGATTTGGAAGTCTTTGTGGTCTTCAATTGGGTCATTTGTTAGAGCTGAAGTCAGACTCTTTCTCTCTGTGGTGAAGATTGTTCACTGCTGACTATTACTCACAGTCACTGTAATGTCCTGCAGGAGCTCAGAGCTCAGGAGATTTATGAACATCATCTACCTCTTCCTCTGTTAACCCAATAAATCCTGTCTTTTAAAGACTTTAAAAATGAATAATTATCTGTAATGTGGGGAGGCACGGTGGCTTAGTGGTTAGCACTGTCACCTCACAGCATGAAGGTCGCTGGTTCGAGTCCTGGCTGGGCCAGTTGGCATTCTGTGTGAAGTTTGCATGTTCTCCCAGTGTTGACGTGGGTTTCCTCTGGGTGCTCTGGTTTCACGTACAGTCAGACTCTTTTTGAAAATACCAGTAAATTTGTTCCGGCAATTTTACAGAAAGAGAAGCTGTAACATTACCGGTAATTTGCCGGAATGCTGCTCTGTGTAAACGCAGACGGAAAATTGCCAGAAAAAGCGCGTTCAGGATTAGAACATGCTGACATGAGACGTCTACTCTAGCCAATCAGAACATTCAGACACATTCACACCCGTGCTGTTTATGAAAATAGAAGCCTTTGAATATTCTTCCAGCCACATTCAGCTGCTAGATGTAAGTCAAATAATGTTTTTATGATCCTCCTAATGCCAACTGTGTAAAAAATTATCGATAAAATGCTTATGATAAACAGCTGTTTGTTTACCTTCAAGCTCTGCTTCAGTTGCTTGATGTGTGTGCGCTTGAAGCAGCCGGTGAGCGCCAGCACAAACACATATTATGTTTATCTCGCATCTAGCTTCTGCCTTTGGATGTCTCTGGGACAAAGCAGCTGCATGAATGCTAAAGATTTAAATAAAAGTGAACCCATCAAGTCTGACCCCTTCTACAGTATGTTTACAAATACAAGTGCAGCCGTTTACAGCTCATTTCTGGTTAATAATGACAGAATTTACCAATATTTTGGAATGGATGTGGGAATGATTTTTCTGGAAAATTTCCAGAACGTCCTCACCTGTGTGAACAGCGTTTTTTTTAAATTACTGGTAAAGTCGTTCTGGTAATTTTCTGGATATTTACTGATATTTCTGTGCTAAAGAGGCTAATGTCTGTGGGTGTCACCATTTAAAATTAGCTTATAATGTCTTATTGATCAACGTCATTAATTAAAATAAGAACACATGACAGCTGAGCGGGACTATAAACCATGAACGCAGAATAAACCTTGAAACTCTGACCAATGTGACGAGAGTTTACTCGCACGTGATGTTTTTTAGCTAATTTGGCCCATTTCTAAACTTTGTCGTGTGAAACGGAAACCGCACCAAGAACAAATGCAACGTTGTAACAATTGTAATCCCTGTTTCGGAACAAAATAATTCGTCCACAGGTGTGAACGCAGCCTTAAATCTCAGTTCGAAACCGAGTTTAATTTTCCTCCTCTTTTAGGTTTGCTAGTTATATCACTCATAACAGTCATCAAACATTCGATTTTTTTATGTCGAGATCATTTGAAATCTAATTCCCCTTTTTTCTAAATTAGGTAACACTTTATTTTGATGGTCCATTTGAGTATTAGTAGACTGTCTGCTTAATATCTGTTGGTACTGACATTCAACAGACATTTAACTGACTATAAGAAACTTTGCAAGTACATGTCAACTTACACTAACCCTTCATTTAACCCCAACCTAACAGTCTACTTATAATCTAATGAAAATTAGTTGCTAAAATTCAACAAACGGACCATCAAAATAACGTGTTACCCTAAATGATTCTTAAATGAGATTAATAAAATAATAAGATTGTTAAATGAATATTCCTTTTGACTATTAACTTGTTTATTTGATCCACTTCGCGTATTGACTTCTGTATACTGTAACCAATCCATATTCGATCAGCCACAGCGCAACACAACCACATGGAAAGAGGGCTTCATCTCTTTCGTCCCAAGGTCGAGGATATTTCCTAACCCTACGCCCCTCTCTCTCTCCCACTTCACTCCCACTCACTTCTTCATTACTGTTCTATCTAATAATGGCAAAAAGGCCAAAAATAAATCTTTAAAAAAAGTATACATGCACAAATATGATAATATATATGCAGCATATATGCATATAAATGCCACATCTAGGCCAAATTAAGGTGCATATTCAGGCCATATAGATCTCCTGTATTGCTTCTTTATATAAACCCTATATGTACATACAAGATATGTATCCTATATAGCTCATATCTCACTTTGGCAAAAAGAACAAAAAGTTATAACTAAGAAAAAAAAAGCCATGTCACATGTAATTGGCATGTTATGGATTTTAACTATGGCAAATAAGTGAGAGCACTCATGGAAAAAACCTATATAAACATATATGTGCATATAATGTAGGAAAGGGCCAATTTTATATGTCACATATATTAAAAACCTATATCAAAACGTATATGTTTATATAGGATATTTCCGTGTGGCCGTGTTTCACTGTATTTATATATATATATATATATATATATATATATAAAATAGCCCACAGTGCTCTTTCGTTCCTCATGTGCACCAGCAGAGGGCACATCCTGCTTGTCTGACCAGCATTTAAAGACCACACACATTCAGTGCATTCGGTCAGTCTCATACAGCAGACATCACGAACACACACAGACTTGTTCCTATACCCAAGTGGGGAATCTCATAGACATAATGATGTTTCTGCCGTAAATGATCTACCCCACCCCTAAACCCAATCTCACTGGAATCTGTATGTTTACATTTTCAGAATACTTCATTCTGTCTGATTTATAGACCTCTTTACCTCAATTTTGGTCCCCACGGTGACACAAGTCCTCGTGATTCTGTGTGCATTCAAGTTTAAGTTCCCACCAGGATATAAAAGCACACACACACACACTTACACATACGCGTTAGAGAACATGATGTACCTGCCGCACATGATATAATCACAGGAAATGCGTCACACACTCTACTGCTCCCACTGCTCTGTGTATGTATGTGTGTGTGTGTTCATTATCACTGCTGAGTGAGTGACAGAAATCAGCTCAGAATAACTGCTGCTTGTCCTCATGGTATAATCGGCCCCTGCGTGTGGCCCTGAAGTGGCTGTCATGGGGCCTGTGACTCCAGTGCTTTCAGGGGCCCATTAGTCTCCATGGAAACTCAGCTTTCTGTTAAAAAAATAAACAATCCAAATGTATATCCAGGTGTCGAACATACAGGATGATTCAAATTATGCTAAACAATAATAAATAAAGCATTAGCCCCTTTCACATAATGATACCGGTAATTATCGGGAAAATTTCCAGAACGACTTTACTGGTAAATTAAAAAAGCGCTGTTCACACTGGCGAGGATGTTCCAGAAATCTACCAGAAAAGACAGTTTACACATCCATTTCAAAATAGTGGTAAAAATTGACATCATTAACCAGAAATGAGCTTTAAACGGCTGCACTTGGGTTTGTAAACATAGCAGGGGTTGGGCTTTTTCTGATGGGTTCACTGTTATTTAAAGCTTTATTCATGCAGCTGCTTTGTCCCAGAGACATCCAAAGGCAGAAGCGGAATTGCAGCTTTACACATTTGACTACATAACTAATTCTGTGGATGGATACGTATTGTATCTTCGATGAAAACATATGGAGGAACACTTTCGCATGTCGCGATGTACATAATATGTGTGTGTGCTGGCGCTCAACGGCTGCTTCACTTGCACACGCGGCAACTGAAGCAGAGCTTGAAGGTAAACAAACAGCGGTTTATCACAAGCATTTTATCAATGATTTTTTCTACAGTTGGCATTAAGAAGAAACATAAAAATATTATCTGACTTACATCTAGCAGCTGAATGTGTCTGGAACAATATTCAAAGGCTTGTATTTTCATAAATAGCGCGGATGTGAATGCGTCTGAGTGTAGACTTTTTTTAGACTGGCTTGAGTAGACGTTTCACGTCAGTGTGTTCTAGGCGTGAACGCGCTCTTTCCGGCAATTTTCCTTCTGCGTTCACACGCAGCAGCATTCCGGCAAATTACCAGTAATGTTACAACTTCTTTTTCTAGAAAATTGCCGGTATAAATTTACCGCTATTTTCAAAAAGGGCCTATTCACACATACAGACCTTTCCGGAAATTTGCCGGTAATTTTCTGGAAAGGTCTATATGTGTGAAAGGGGCTATTGATCTAAAATGTAATTTTGTCAAATATATTTTTATGTGTTCCTGTATTTAATAATTTTTATATATTAATAATTAGAGGGTTCATACGGTTATGGAAAACCTGGAAAAGTCATTTTACAGGTCTGGAAAAGTTTCGGAAAAACATAAAAACCTACAAAGTTTTGGAAAAGTCTTGGAAATTCGTTGAACAAACATCTGTATGCTTGAATTAGGGCTGCGCGATATTGGAAAAATCTGACATTATGATATTTTGTATTTCTGGGATATATATTGCGATGTGAATACAATTTCACCAGGGGCCTCATGTACAAAGACTTGCGTTGAATTTAAAACTAAAACATTGCATACGGACAAGGCTGTAAATGTGTGTACACATCAAAAAAATCAGACGTATGAAACATTGCGTACGCGGAATCCCACCCATATTCTCTTTGCGCATCCGAATTAACGAGAAATTGAGTGCACTTGCACGAGTGCAAAACCCCTCCCTGCCTCCTCCCTCGTATAAATATGGTAATGACTCCACTTTGGCAAAACCAACCGAAAAAGCAATGGCAAAAGCAAGCAAAAAGAGAAACTTCACAGAATGTGAACTGGAGGTGCTCCTATGTGGAGGTTAACCAGAGAAAAACTGTATTATTTGTAAATTTGTCCTCCGGAGTCATTCATTCATTCATACATTCATTTTTTTGATGGCGAAGTCCCTTTATTAATCAGGGGTCACCACAGCGGAATGAACCGCCAACATATCCAGCACATGTTTTACTCAGCGGATGTCCTTCCAGCCGGAACCCATTTCTGGGAAACATCCATACACACTCATTCACACTCATAGACTATGGAAAATTAGCCTAGCCAATTCACCTATACCACGTCTTTGGACTTGTGGGGGAAACCGGAGCACCCGGAGGAAACCCATGCGACCACTGGGACATCCCTCATGACATCCCTCATGACATCCCTCAAAACTCTTTGTATTAGCCCCGTTTGCTGATCAAGAAACATTTCGGATTATTAGAGCATGGTATGTCCATTTGTTTTAAATATCTTGTGATGGTGTCTCCTCAGCACCCTCACTGTGTGAATCAGACATCCTCCTCCTCACTGTCAGCACTTTCCTCCTCTCATCATTGTAGACTGTTGCGTTCGTTTACATTCACAAGGTCACCATGACTTGTATAGAGGCATCAACTTGTGAAAGAGGCTGTGCTTGAACAGATGCTCTCTCTTTCACACACGATTGTCGAATAACACCATCCAGTAAATAAATATTTAGGAGACAATGCAGAATAGAGATTGGAGCAAGGCAAAAATGACATTAAAACTAGCACCTTGTCTTAGCTACAAGCGTCACGACAAGATTCTATCGACATTCAAACTCACACTGGTACCATTTAACACAGACTAAAGCCCATAATCAGTACCTGAGGTGATTATTGTCATAGTAGTATATGTTGTTGTTCTAGCATCACAGTGCAAAGCAAACACCGTGTCTTAACTGGTGGAGTTTGCATGTTCTCCCAGTGGTCGCGTGGATTTCCTCCGGGTGCTCCGGTTTCCCCCACAAGTCCAAAGACATGTGGTTTAGGTGAATTGGGTAAGCTAAATTGTCCGTAGTGTATGTGTGTGAAGGAGTGTGTATGGATGTTTCTTAGAGATGGGTTGCAGCAGGAAGGGCAACGTAAAACATATGCTGGATAAGTTGGCGGTTCATTCCGCTGTGGGGACCCCTGATTAAATTTCTGTGTGGAGTTTGCATGTTCTCCCCATGTTGGCGTGGCTTTAGCTGGTATAGGTGAACTGGGTAAGCTATATTGTCCATAGTGTATGTGTGTGTTTGTGGATGTTTCCCAGAGATGGGTTGCTGCTGGAAAGGCATCCGCTGTGTAAAACATATGCTGGATAAGCTGGCGGTTCATTCTGCTGTGGCGACCCCAGATTAATAAAGAGACTAAGTCGACAAGAATATGAATGAATGATAAAAATGATAATAAGTAGGTAGCACGGTGGCTCAGTGGTTAGCCCTGTCACCTCACAGCAAGAAGATTGCTGATTCGAGTCCCGACTGGGTCAGTTGGCATTTCTGTGTGGAGGTTGCATGTTAACTGAGTAAACAAAAATGTAGTGTATGAGTGTGTGTGTGTGTGAATTTGAGAGTGTATGGGTGTTTCAAATTACTGGGTTGCAGCCGGAAGGGCATCTACAGCATAAAACATATGCTGGATAAGTTGGCGGTTCATTCAGCTGTGGCGACCCCTGATTAATAAAGGAACTAAGCCGAAAAGAATATTAATGAATGATAAAAATGATAATATGTAGGCGGCACAGTGGCTCAGTGGTTAGCACTGTCACCTCGCAGCAAGAAGATTGCTGATTCGAGTCCCGGCTGAGTCAGTTGGCATT
>CAIGQQ010033860.1:148282-178234 GCA_903798035.1 Danio albolineatus
AGAAGATTGCTGATTCGAGTCCCGGCTGAGTCAGTTGGCATTTCTGTATGAGAGTGTGTGTAAATGTAAGAGTGTATGGGGTGCTTCCCAGTACTGGGTTGCGGCTGGAATGGCATCCACAGCGTAAATCATATGCCAGAATTGTTGGCGGTTCATTCCACTGTGTCGACCCCTGATAAATAAGAGACTAAGCTGAAGGAAAATAAATGAATGAATAATAATAAGTGATTATTGACTGTATAGTCGGCTTTCTATGCATTGATTTGAATGTTCTACATTGCTTTTGATCAACAAGTTAATCATCAGCCCATCAGAAGCAACGTCATTTGCTGCATTATTCATGACATCCCACAGCATGAGTAACACTTGTTTAGTGAGCTTCGCTTGCGGCGCTGTTTTTCAGAGTTCATAGAGTCCATCAGTGTTTCTCTCTGAGACTCTCGATCTCCTACTGATGTGGAAATGCCACAGAGATGCACTTCAAACGCATCGCGCTTTCAGGAATCTGCTGTCCGAGCTGATCGGAATATGTTAATGAGGGTGTCACTGATTGGCCGTTGAGCCGAATAATGAATATTTGTTGTTCTTAATTCACCTTTAGCCCACTCAGCTGTGTATACACTTCCACATGGGGATCTTTCCATAGAGATTAGTGAGTGAAAGAGAGAAGTAGAGCAGTATGTATGTGTGTGTTCCTTGTATTCCTTACATTGTGGGGACCAAATATATATACAAGTTTAGCAATATCAGTACATTTTGAGCTTTTTTTTTGCTCCCCAGGAGGAAAACAGCTCAAAAATCACACATGATGAAGTGTTTTGAAGATGTAAAAATGCTGATTGTTTCCTCTAAGGGTTGGGTTTAGGGGTAGGAGATGCAGTATAAATATAGTACAGTCCAAAAATAATTACGTCCCCGTAAAGATAGCTGTACAAGTGTGTTTGTGTGCGTGTGTGTGTGTGTGTTTGTGTTTGTTTATTAGCGCGTGCCGCCACACATCCTCACTGTGACACTGAACTGGTGTGACAGTCACCCGGTCAGCTGACACCGAATGCTCACCTCTGATTGGCCAGCACTGATCAACCTATACAGCTCTAAAAATAATCCACAATGGTCCCTCAGGCAGGGTGTGTCCAGAAGAGAGAAAGAGAGAAGGGATGAGAGAGCCAGGCTTACACTGAGAGAGCGGCAGTGTTAAACCAGGCTTAAGCTTTACTTTTATATTTATCGAAAAGCCAACAATACATTTTAAATGATGGGTCTTCTTTTTTTTTCAATTCAATTCACCTTTATTTCTATAGTGCTTTTAGAATGTAGAATGTGCCAAAGCAGCCTCACATAGAAGGTTATAGTAAATTGAAACAGTGTTAGTCCAGTTTTAGTGTTAGAGTTCAGTTCAGTGTGGTTTAATATTCACTACTTAGAGTCCAAACACTGAAGAGTAATCCATCGATGCGCAGCTCTTCAAGTCCCGAACCATGTGAGCCAGTGGCGACAGCGGCGAGGAAAAAACTTCACCAATTGGTGAAAGTGAAGAATTAAAAAACCTCGAGAGAAACCAGGCTCAGTTGGGTATTTCTCCTATGGCCAGACGTCTTGTGCAGAGCTGCAGTCTAGGCGCCGGAGGCTGGTGAACCCGAGGTTAGTCTTGACCTTGGAGGGTCACAGGAATCAGTCTCATGCTTGCTACTCCGCCATGCACCAAGCAGCTGCTCAGGATACAGCCTGGTCCAGGATTATGAAACCTTGGGATCGTCTCGTCGCGGGTCTTGGATCACATCAGTGGCGCTGCATAGTCTCTGGGGGCCTCGGGATGAGTATCTCCAGGTGGAAATAGAGAATAATCAGAATAATTAGCATAGCTGCTGTTCATAATGTATATAAAGGAGATGCGTGGAGCACATTCATGCATCATACCGCTGTGTGATGTATTGAGTATATGCTTTACTAAAACGTTTTTAATCTAGTTTTGAACTGTGAGAGTGTGTCTGAGCCTCGGACATTATCAGGAAGGCTATTCCAGAGTTTAGGAGCCATAAATGAGAAGGCTCGACCCCCTTTAGTTGACTTTGCTATTCTGGGTACTACCAGAAGCCCTGAGTTTTAAGATCTTAAAGAGCGGGTTGAGTTGTAGCGAGACAGAAGGTTGGTTAGGTAAACAGGAGCTAGATTATTTAAAGCTTTATAGGTAAGAAGTAATATTTTAAACTCAATACGATACTTAACAGGCAGACAGTGTAAGGAGGATAAAACTGGGGTGATATGATCATATTTTCTAGACCTGGTAAGAACTCTGGCGGCTGCATTTTGTACTAGCTGAAGTTTGTTTATGCCAAAAATGATTAGAATATTGTGTAGAAATCATCTTCCGTGAAGACATTTAGTACATTTTGTAGTGAAAATATAAACAAATACAAACTATAAACTAGTGCTGTCAATCAATAAAAAAAGAACTAATTAATCACTCTTTCGTTTTGCAATTAATCACAATTATTTGCAATTAAAAGACTGAAACTTGTAATTTTGCCTATTTAAATGTAAAATGAATGTAAACTCAAGACAAAGAAACTATTTAAATTCGAAATATGATTGTTTATCAGAATTTTTGTTCAACTTGTAACACAGACTTCTTCATGTAAACAACATACCGCAATAAACCATCAAGATCCTCAAAGTGTCATTTGAATTTCCTAAAAAATCAGTGAAATGAGCCTAAAAGGGAATCAATGAATGATAAAAATGATAATAAATAGGCGGCACGCTGGCTCAGTGGTTAGCACTGTCACATCACAGCAAGAAGATTGCTGATTCGAGTCTCGGCTGAGTCAGTTGGCATTTCTGTGTGAATTGAGTAAACAAAAATGGGGTGTTTCCCAGTACTGGATTGCGGCTGGAATGGCATCTACAGCGTAAAACAAATGCCAGAATTGTTGGCGGTTCATTCCACTGTGGCGACCCCTGATAAATAAGAGACTAAGATCCTCAAACTGTTTTTCAAACAAGCATGTAAGTGTCATTTGAATTTCCAAAAAAATCAATGATTTCCAAAAAAGATGATTTCCATGTTGGATAGTCAGCGGACTGCAAAAAAATCCAAAATAGAGGCATTGCTAAAATAGAAATGTATAATAATTAAGTAGGCGATTGAATACAAACAATTGTACTTATTGTAAAGTTGTATTGCTGAGAATTGAGAAAGTAGAAAGTATATTAAAAGTATAGAAAAGTAGAAACAGTTTTGCTCAGTCCTCCTTTACATTCAGTTAGTTGCCAAGACAGTCCTGTTGAGACCCCCTTTACTTGACTTTGCTATTCTGGGTACTACCAAATGCCCTGAGTTTTGAGATCTTAAAGAGCGGGTTGTGTGAATGTGAGAGTGTATGGGGTGTTTCCTAGTACTGGATTGCGGCTGGAAAGGCATCCACAGACATTATCAGGGGGGACAATGTGGCCCTTTTCTTTTGAATGATGTGACCTGAGAATGAGAACACACAAGCAAAATCACCGAATCAGCATATGAATTTTAGTGCCTCTGGTGCTGCGGCAAGGACATAAGAAGCATCAAAGGGTACCTCAAAGGCAGGCACGGGTACGCGTTGTGTCACACCAAAGACTATAGAATTCTTACAGAGACTTTAGTCACACCATCTCTAAACATTTAATTCTGATCAACTTTGAGAGATACGGACACCATCGGCGATGTTAGGCGTTTGTTCTTGACACGCCAACACGGGGAGAACATGCAAACTCCATATAGAAATGCCAACTGACCCAGCCGGGACTCGAACCAGTGTTCTTCTTGCTGTGAGGCGACAGTGCTAACCGTGCCGCCTTCAATTTAATGTTACTTGAATAAAAGATAACTATATTTCTGACAGCCCCCAAACCTTTTTCAAACAGTAGTGTATGTTTTCTAGGGAGCAGTGCCAATATGGATGCATATAAAGCAATATAACAGTGAAATATAATGCTGGTGGAAGCAAAACACAAACATTTACTACTATTATATATATATATATTACATTGTAATCCTTTAATTATTCATATTTAAATATATTCAAAAATATATTTAATTATGAAATATATGTTTCATATTTATTCAAAAAATACATTTGTTTTTTTTAAAAAGGTATCCCTTGATGCATTTGTGGAGATCGTAAATTATGTAGCCAGAAGTACGTATGACTGCATTTCGTCTTTAAAGTGAATGCTACATGGCGGTATGACGCCGTTCCTTTTCGCACTTACCAGCTGACCGCATTAAAAAATAAAATAAACAAATAAACAACAGGGTGAGAATGTGGTAAAATCTGAAAAACGTGATAAAAAACAGACGAGGTCTTTTTTTCCTGGAAAACACTGTCGGTTGGGTTTAGAGAAGTGGGTGGCAAGTCAATCTGTGCTTTTGAAAACACTATTGGTTGGGTTTAGGGAAGGGAGAGGGTTGGTCTGTCAATTGGTCAGTCATTCAGTCAGTCGACTGCAGCCTCTGGTGGATTTATGCGATAACTGCAGGCACGAATGACACTCGCGAGATAAATTTGAGATCTCAAAAATCTTACACAGCGGCCTCTAGTGGATTCATGAAAACAAAAACTGCAAAAAAAAACGTACCTGGGACGTATTTGTCGCTCTCCAGAAATGTATATAGGGGTACATTTTCAGAATGAGCCTCAGTTGAATATATTTGTGTACTGCAGTTCATCCCTATGTGTGTAATAAGCAATGTGTACAGGTGTTTTGGACCCGCATAGACACATAACACTAGCATGCTCTTAAAATAACAAATAAAAACCCTGCACCTTTGACTTTAGACCAGCTTCAATTGATCAATGACATGGTCTATTTCATTTGCTTCAAGATACACAGTAAAATAAGCAGTGTCAATTTAACACCTAAAGTGCACACTAGTGTAAAGTAACACTACTGAAGATCATATATGGTCCCAATCGATCAAATGTTAAAAGTACACCGTCTGTAGTGTTAAATTTGCAGTGTAATATTGGCACTCTAAAGTGCTGAATAAATACACTGAAAGTGTAGAATGTTGCACTTTCTATAGTTATCAAAGTGCACTTAACACCCATTAGTGTTGTTATTACACTACAAGTGTCATTAAGAAAGTACTCATATCAGTTTAAGATTAATTTTTACACTGTTCTGTGGTGTACGTCTAACATATCGCAGTCTTTTGCACTTGTAGTGTCAAAGGAAAATCACATCATATTGCACCTTCCAACCACACTGTCAGCGTGCCGTCGTTAACACTGTATATTGTTAATTCAACATATTTTGAGTCATTGACATGTAACACTGTATTTTTTACACTGTTGATTTTACTGTGTATCAACGCTAAAAGAATACGCCTTAACACGCTGCCTTTTTAAACCAGCACAACCCATGTGCTTTAAAATTGGCTCAAATCCATTTGATATCTAAACAACGTGGTGCAAAACGTAAAAATGAACTTGCTCTAGGCTGAAACTAGCAAAAAACATGTGCTTCATATATGGCGTCACATTGCACCGGGTGTATTATATTGATGCACATTATGGTTTCCCTATGGTCTTGTTTCTCCTCAGCGCTTCCCAGAATTTGCTTCTTTTTATTTTGTAATGATTTCGCAGTGACTCTGCAGCGGTGTGTGTCAGAGGCTGATGTTGCTGTCTGTGCGATGACATTATACAATAGTTGAGTTAATAGGCATGTGTGGGTTTTGTGCAGGAGTTGTGGGCATTTTCCAGGAAAGAGTGTGAGCTCTACAGAACGTGCTAAGCTCATTCGGAGAGCTGTGTAATAAACAGAGACCTCATGCTGTGCATCTGCACTGAGCACAAGCAGAGTCTGATTTTGTCACACACTCAATGGCATTGATGTAAACTGTAGTTTAGAATGATTTACGAACAACCATAGTATATATTCAACACAGGCTCATTGTGAAAACGTAGCCCTATATACATTTCTGGGGATCGCAAATTATGTAGCCACAGGTACGTATGGTTGCATTTTGTCTTTAAAGCGAACGCTACAGGACGGTGTGACGCCGTTCTTCTTCGCACTTACCAGCTGAATGCTTACCTCCATGTGGGCAGCTTTTCTGCTGTTGCCAGTGTGTCCGTTGGCTTGCCGCATATGTCGGCGCGCTTGTGACGTTAAGCAGAGTTGATCACGACGATGGGGTTCGAAGAACGGTTCCAGAAAGCAGATGAGACAAAAATGAAAGGCAAAAAGTAAAATAAACAAGTAAATAACAGGGTGAGAATGTGGTAAAATCTGAAAACGTGGTACAAATCAGGCTACCACAAGGGCTTTTCTTTTTCTGGATTCCTTTTGAAAACACTGTCGGTTGGGTTTAGGGAAGGAGGATGGTGGGTCAGTTGGTGCTTTTAAAACCACTGTAGGTTGTGTTTAGGGAAGGAGGAGGGTGGGTCAGCCGATCCGTCATTCAGTCAGTCAACATCGGCCTCTGGTGGATTTACGTGAGAACAGCAGGCGCGAATGGCACTTGCGAGATAAATTTGAGATCTTAAAAAGCATACACAGCAGTCTCTGGTGGATTTGCGAAAACAAAAACTGCAAAAAACGTAGCTCCTGGGATGTATTTTGACCTCTCCAGAAATGTATGTAGCGGTACATAATCAGACGGAGCCTGGGTTGATTTAAAGAAATTTGAATTTCAGTTTTTCTTAATTTGTTTTGGTCGCACTTTAGTTTAAGGAATCATTCACATTGCTAACTATTGGCTTATTACCGTCCTGTTATTAAGATATTGTATTTATAAAGTACATGTTCTGCATGATCTTATTCTACAATGCATTCCTAGTCCTATCCTACACAGTTCCTAAAAACAACTACACTGAAAAAAAAAAACAGTTCATTGGTTTTACGAAATAATTTTAAGGTAAGTGGTTGCAAACAATTTATACAGTATGGGCTGGATTTAAACGAGTTGAACGTTACTAAATTTAATTTGTTCATTTAAATTCAGCCCAAATAAAGTGTTTACAACCACTTGGCTTAAAAAAAAAATTGTGAATCCATTGAATTTTTGTTTTCATTGTACCTGTTATGTTCACCAGCGATCTAACATTAGCAAAGAACTACAAATATACCACTTTAATAAACTACAGATGCCATAATGCACATCACCCACGCACCTGACCCAGATTTTCCCTGATTGCAAACACACACAGCTGAAGCTGTTCAGGACTAATCAGATGGACTATGAACACAGCATACACACACACACACACACACACATTGTTGCTGAGTCTTGTAATCTGTAAGTGGGCATAACAAAGTGTTTTCCTTGTCTTGCCTTGTTGTGTTTTGACCTTTTCTTTATTTTACTGTTTACTTTTGCCACCTGTCTTAACCATTTGTCTGTACTCTAAATACGCAGTTGGATTATTTGCTCCTGTCTGTCCCTGTTTTGACCTTTGCCTGCCTGACGATTCTCTTAATAAATGCATATGCATTTGGATCCTCACTTCTGTTGCTTAATAAGTATTAATAAGAAACAATTAATACGATAATACGTTAATTAACGTTAATAGCGAGAATTAAAATGAAGTGTGACCCTTTTTTTATATAAAATTATATTGAAGTCTATACTAAAGTCAATTTACTGGCAGGCTTTCTTTTAATATATGTATGTGTATGTATGAATGTATGTATCTATATACACTTAAAATGCTTGTTCGGCAATGTTTTATTAATTGTTTTAATTTTTATTTGTTTTAATTTGTTTCTATTTTTGCTGTCGATGCTTGTTGTAAGGCAACCTTAGGTGACTAGAAAGGCGCCAAGAAAGACTACAAATAAAATTAAAATGAATTATTATAAATATAAGTAAACTAAACAGATTTAAACTGCAATGCGATGCACTGCAAGGAGCGTGCTCTTTATAAATGATCCTCAGGATTAATATTGGATTAACATTTTTAAAAAATGCATTAAAATTAAGTTAGACTTTAAACGTTTTCATAATTGTTATTAATATATCATCAAATTCACAAAATGCACCATGCTTGTCATGAAGAATAAGTGATGTTCCTGAATAAAAGAAGCTTGTTATATACATCATTAGCAAAGATTAAGCCTCTAAATGCCTCCTGTTTATAGCATCACCATTAAAGTAACGATTTTGCAACACTTTCACTGTCTTCTACAATAAATTCCAAGGCAATTACTGTCAGACTTTAAATTGCCGCTGTAAACAATGTGAGTCTGTCGTTTGCTAAGGTTATGCATTATTTAGCCTATTTATTTGTCAATTTATCCACCCGTTATCGAGTAGAACTGCGTTTAGTGTCCATATATTTCTGAAAAATGGTTGTCACATGACAGCCTAATTATACAGTGTTTACTTGGATTAATTGGTCAGCTGGCTGTGCAGACAACCTCGCGACTAGCTTATGTTGAAAACGTGTATTTTAGTATCACCACGGGCCGTGTGCTGCATGAACATCTGCCATGTGCGTGAGAGGTCAGAGCGATGTTGTGCAAGTCAGTGTGAATCTCTGTCAAACTCTATAATACACAGCTCTGTTGCTTTTCAATATTGTGTTTAGATTTCTCCCCCACGAAGACGAGTGATGGAGAAATATGAAGCTGATTCCAAACGATGCACATGAATACATTTAAAGTCAGCGTGAACCGAAAGATGCTGAGACTTCTGTTTGAGTATGTTGATGTAATGTAATATTTGTATAGAGCAATTATCGTGTATGGTCATACACCCAAAGCACCCAAAGCCAGGGGGGGGGGTCTCCACACCACCACCACCAGTGTGCAGCATCCACTGGGATGATGCAACAACAGTGCCAGTGTGCTCACTACTCACCATATATTGGTAGAGTGGAGAGACAGTGATAGAGCCAATTCAGTAACTGGGGGGCCATGATGGATAAGGGCCAATGGAGAGAATTTGGCCCACACACCATGCCAGTTCAGGATATCATCCGAAACATGGATGTACTTCCTACTGAATCTGAATCAAGGATCAGGGCTTTCTTTTTGCAAATCATTCCCTTATTGCAAACTAGTGGTACGAGTGGTGTGATTATGAATATTGTTGCTGAATTTGTCAAACTGACGTCAACAGAGAAGGACCACCGCTTCGAATGCAAACGCAAATGACATTAGAGGCTGCAATATTTAGGCCCAATCCCAATTCTATTTTTGTACCCCTACCCCTTCCCCTTGGCCCTTACAACTGAGGATTAAGGGGAAGGGCTTCAAAACTTACCCTTAAGAATTGGGACAGCACTTCATCACCTGCACACGTCATCATATGTCATCTCGATCTCTTGCTTCATATGAGATCAGACGATCACGACTGCTGTAGTTATTCCAGTTGTGTTATTTTTTGGTGTTTATCTTCAGGAAATCACTGAAGGCGTATATTATGTTATCATAACGATCTAATGTGGCAATAAGATCATAACTGTACTGTGTATTTACACTGTGGCCATATTTATCTATGTAAACACACGAAAACAACATTAACATTATAGCAAACACTGTAAAAAGCTAATTCCCAGCCACTAGACATTACTGACAGGGTATTCGAGTGTCATCGTGTGTCAGAATGTTGTGGGACTGCTGTACATGAGTTATGATTATGGATTATAAATCGCGAAATTTAGCGTTTTTGTTGTTTTTTGCGTTTTGTTTTTTAAGCATGACGGTAAAACATGAACGCGGTTATGAATATATTAAAACATGTTTGTTTGTCGTAAAAAATCGTAATATTGACAAAAAATACTAATTTGTGGATCTCCTCACTTCCGGGTTCAGTTGTGGCAGGTTTATTCTGGGAAATTTTCTTACCCCTCCGTTTTAAATGTGGTCCTGAAAGATCTTCGTTCGAAGGGGTGTATACCCCTTGCCCTTAACCCTACGCCTTCAAGCTAAAGAGAGATGGGACACCACTACCCCTTGACGTGAACGCACAAAACGAGGGGTAGGGGTAAGGGGAAGGGCTAAGGGGTAGAATTGGGATTGGGCCTTAGTATCCCTGTTAGTGTCCCAATCTCCAAACTAGAAACACTGGTTTTGCTATTCCTTGGGTCAAATTGAGTAAAACAAGCGGGTAACATTGGTGCCATGACCCGGATGTGAGAAGTATTTAGAACAGGGGTTCTCAAACGTGGTCCTGGAGGGCCAGTGTTCGACAAAGTTTAGTTCCAACCCCAATCAGACACACCTAGGTTAGCTAATTAAGGTCTTACTAGGCTTTCTAGAAACATTCTTGCAGGTGTTTTGAGGCAAGTTGGAGCTAAAATCTGCAGGACAGCGGCCCTCCAGGACAGCTTGTAAAAGCTGGCCAAATAACCCTCATTCCCCTGACTTTGTGAGGTGCGGTAGCAACTCTAGATTGCTACAGGCTGCAGTCTTATTTTTTGTGTAAGTATGCTCACTTCTCCTGCCAGAAACACCAGTTGTGGTGTGAAGCGCCGAACCAGAGGCTTGCATTGGTGCCGTAATGTGACTGAGGTTAGGAGGGTTGATTGTAGCATTTAAAATAGCTGAGGCGTCAGTGCCAATACCCTAGTGGTTAAGTGCGCTGAAATATAACACCATAGTGTTCACGGCGACCCGAGTTTAAGTCCCGACTCAAGGTTCTTTGCCGACCCTTCCCTTCTCTCTGCTCCCAATACTTTTCTGTCTGTAACCTTCACTGTCCTATCACAATTATCCCTAAAAATAATTATAAAAAATTGCTGGGGAAATATCCCTTACTCCCCTGACCTTGTGAGATGCAGTAGCAACTCAGTCTACAGGCTGCAGTCTTTATTGTTGTGTAAGTATGCTTACCTCCCATGCCAGAGACACCAGTTAAATCCCCCTTGTGTGTGGTGGTGTGGTGGGTCAAACCACAGGCTTGCATTGGTGCCGAGATCCCAACCCAGGCTCATTCTGAGAACGTAGTCCCGAGTACCTTTCTGGAGGCTGCGGAAAACGACCCGTCAGGTACGTCTTTTTGCACTTTTTGTTTTCGCAAATCCACGAGAGGCCGCTGCGGATGCTTTTTGAGTTATTTTATTTACTGGTTTATTTCATTATTTGGATTCGGTTTTTGTCTTACCTGCTTTCTGAAAGCACTCCTCACCGGACCCGAACCCCGTCATCATGGTCAACTCCTCTCTGCGTCTCGAGTCCACCGACGAACTCGGCGAGCTAACGGGACAAACTGGTGGCAGAGGGAAAGTCGTCCACACGAGGCGAGCGGTCGGCCGGCAAGCGCGAAAAGAAACGCCGTCACACCACCCCATATCATTCGTTTAAAAAAATGAAACACAGCCATACGTACCTCTGACCATGTAATGTGCGGTCTCCAGAAACGCTCGTGGGACTACGTTTTCACAATGAGTCTGTGTTGCGAGATCCAGGTGTGACTGAGGTTAAGAGGGTTGATTGTAGAATTAAAAATCGCTGGAGACATAACCCTCACTCCCTGGACCTGGTGAGGTGCAGTAGCAGCTCATTCCACAGGCTTCTGTCTTTTTTATTGTTGTGTAAGTATTCTTACCTCCCATGCCAGAGACACCAGTTGAATCCCCCTTGGGGTGTGGTGGGTTGAACAAGAGGCTTGCGTTGGTGCCATGACCGAATGTGACTGAAGTTTAGAGGGTTGATCCTAACACAAGCCAGCTAGTAAAAGCTGGGTAAATAACCCTTACTCCTTTGGACTCATGTGGTGCAGTAGTAACTGGTGCCAGAGGTTTGCAACCTTTAACATCATAGTTAGTAGATCTAACTAGGGTTACATAGTAGGGTTACATTTGGTGTCCTTTCCTGGATGGGAATGAGTTGTAAGAATAAAACTTTCCTGTGCTAAAGAGACACAATAGGCTGAATGCAGCCTTTTAAATGCAAACTCAATTGTATTGTTGTGTCCTAAAATATGTGAGACCTAGCACACTAGAGATTGCAGTTTTAGCTTCCTTGTTAGTGTGCTTGCCGTAGTGTGCTTGGCTGAGATGCCAGTTTGAATCCCTTAAAGACTTGCGTGAGTAGAACCATGGGGGGTTACATCCATGCCATGACCAGGCATGAATGTTAATGGCACAAATGTAAAGTGAGCAAGTTTAATGAGGCCAGCTAGTGAGTAAACCTCACTCCCCTGACCCCGAGAAGCAGAACACCGACTGACGCTAGAGGCAGAAGGCAGCCTCCTTGCTCCTGGAACAAAGCCACATTATATGTGCATTAGCAGGTTGGTATCCCGGCCACTCATCGAGACTTAATTGCGGCTGACAGAAAAGCAACAGGTCTTCATAATCTTCCATTCCAAGACCTCGAAATGCACCTCATCTGACCTCTGCCTTGCTAGAGGGGACTGTCACAGCTAACCAAACAATCGCACGACTGAGAAAAGCAGAGCGAGCGAGGGAGGGAGAGGAAAGGAGCATGCTCAGTATCGCTCTCAGCTCAGCGACTGCAGCTTTTAACTGCAGCGGGGGGGATGAGAAAGAGAGAGAGAACAGCAGAGCGCGCGAGAGAGCCTATGCACACACATGCACCGCAACTTCATCACAGGTATCTTCAGGAGCGTTTTTAGGAGAGTCCGACGGCTTTACATGGGAGCGTCTGGATGCGTACACATCCGTTTAGCGTTAGAGGCAGTTCAGGTGAGTACGTAGGCTATCACCTCTCTGAATGGGACGGTACAGCGGGACGCTCTCTCTCCTCAGCGGCTGCTCATCACCAACATGCAGCCTCGCGGGCCGCAGCCACCTGACGCCGTATCCCATACGCTCTCAGCACCGCACCAATGAGAGGCTTCAAACTCGCCTGGTAAGCCATGCTTTCGTGTGTTTTCCGTGAGTCTGGCCATGATGTTTTGAAGCGTCTCTCTGTATCCGCCATCACGTGCCGTGGCATACCGCCAACTGCAGTGCCGCCCTCCTTTTTTATATTCTTCCGCTGCTCCTCCAAACTCCACTCCCTTTCCTTTTTTCCCCCCATCTTTTGTTCTTTAATGCACCTGTGCCCCGTTCTCCTAAACTCCCTCTCTCACTCTGCGTCTGTCTCTTTTCTCCCCCTCCCTCCCCTCCCGTCCTGTGCATGTGTTTGTGAATGCGACTCAGTCATGTGGTGGATATTTTTAGCCGCAAATCACAGCGTGTAGCTCAGAGGAGAAGCGAGCAGCAACGTGCAGCCTGTTTCCTTTCGCTATAGCTGGTCTGTCCTTTTCGCAGTTCCCTCTCTTCATTCCCCTCATTTCGTTTTGTTTCTTTCTCAGTGTAGGAAAGGCAGACTAGATTAGATTTGTGTGTTAAGGAATTAAGCAAACTGTAGGTAGACTAGGTTTGAAGGTTGCTGGTCTCCAATAATAATAATAATAATAATGGGGTGGCTCAGTGGTTAGAACGTTCGCCTCACAGCAAGAAGGTTGCTGGTTCGAGTCCCAGCTGGGTCAGTTGGCATTTCTGTATGGAGTTTGCATGTTCTTCCAATGTTGACGTGGGTTTCCTACAGGTGCTCCGGTTTCCCCCACAGTCCAAGGACATGCGGTACAGGTGAATTGAATAAACTAAATTGGCCATAGTGTATGTGTGTAAATGAGTGTGTATGGGTGTTTCCCAGTACTGGGTTGCAGCTGGAAGGGCATCTGCTTTGTAAAACATATTCTGGAAAAGGTGGTGGTTCATTCCGCTGTGGCGATCCCTGATGAATAAAGGGAGTAAGGCGCAGGAAGAGGAATGAATAAATTAGTTTACTGTAGGTCTTACGTAGTGTTTGTTTCAGATACTATTGTTGTTGTTTTTCATTAGTTATAATAATAATATTAATATAATAATAATAATAATAATAATAACAATAATAATAATAATAATAATAACAACAACAACAACAACAACAACAACAATAATAATAATAACAATAATAATAATAACAATAATAATAATAATAACAGGCGCCACGGTGGCGTAGTGGGTAGCACGTTCGCCTCACAGCAAGAAGTTCGCTGGTTCGAGCCTCGGCTGGGTCAGTTGGCATTTCTGTGTGGAGTTTGCATGTTCTCCCCTTGTTCGCGTGGATTTCCTCCGGGTGCTCCGGTTTCCCCCACAGTCCAAAGATATGCGGTACAGGTGAATTAGGTAGGCTAAATTGTCCGTAGTTTATGTGTAATAATAAGAATGTGTGGATGTTTCCCAGAGATGGGTTGCGGCTGGAAGGGCATCCGCTGCGTAAAACAAATGCTGGATAAGTTTGCAGGTCATTCTGCTGTGGCGACCCTGGATTAATAAAAGGACTAAGCCGAAAAGAAAATGATGATGATGATGATGATGATGATAATAATAACAATAATAATAATAACAATAGTAATAATAATAATAATAATAATAATAATAATAATAATAACAATAATAATAATAACAATAATTAAAAAATAATAATAACAATAATGATAATAATAATAATAACAACAACAATGATAATAATAATATTAATAATAATAATAATAATAATAATAATAATAATAATAATAATAATAACAACAATAATAATAACAATAATGAAAGTAATAATAATAATAATAATAAATAGTAGTATTAGCAGTAATAATAAATTGTAATATAATCATATAATAACTATACATATTATTGTGCATCCAATTTATTATTAATTATATTACAATTCACATAGTAATAATAACAACCACCATTATAATAGTTGTAAATAAGTAATTACTTTCCACTTTGTCTGATATGTATGTTATATTATTGATCCATTAGTTAAAGTTAGTTAATGTATATATTAGCATGAACACACAACTAACAGATTTATTATGGTATTTATTAATCTTAGTTAATGTTCATTCATTCATTCATTCATTTTCTTTTCGGCGTAGTCCCTTTATTAATCAGGGGTCACCACTGTGGAATGAACTCCCAACAATAAAATTCTTCTCTGGACTCTTATCCTTAAACTCTGTGATAGCTTCTTGTTCTTCTTCACAAAAGTTGAGTCAACATAAATTTTAAGGCTACAAACTTCAGGACATTTTTTAATGTGTACTCTACTTTCAACCCAATTATTTCACTTGACTCAATTTAAGTTGAGTAAACTCAAAAATGTCCTGAAGTTTGGTGCCTTAAAACTGTAAGTGAGTCAACTTTTTTTTTTATACAGTGTAGCCTTGATTTGACTTGAGCTGATTTAGCAGAGGGTTGCGGGGTGACTTGATTAGCATCCATTCTGTGAGTTAAAAGTGTGTCAGGTGTGAGTTAGTGAGCTTTTTATATGAGTCCTCAGAGATAGAAAGCTGATTTCTGAAGTGGAGCTGTCAGATTGAACCAGAACACCTGCATGTGCTGCTCTTTCACACACACACCTGAAAACACAACATGTTTGGAAGGTGTTTGTATCGATTTGTTACTCTTAAGATTATATATATGCATGGTAATGCTATAAAGCAGTTTGGCTACGTTCGAAATAGCCTACTACTTAGTAGTTACTACATTTGTATTTGAATTTATAGTATGCAACACGGGCTCATTGTGAATACGTACCCTCGTCTACATTTCTGGAGAGCGTGAATTATGTACCCAGAGGTGAGTATGGCTGCATTTCGTCTTTCAAACGAAAACCACGGCACGGTATGACGTCGTCGACGGCTTCTGTTCCTTTAGTGGTACCAGATGACCGCTTTCCTCTGTGTTGACGGCTTTTACGTTGTTGTTAGTTAGCCCAGTAGCTTGCGGCGTGCGTCGGTGCACTTGAGATGCAGAGCGAAGTTGACCACAACGACAGTGTTCGGGTTCCAGAACGGTTCCAGAAAGCAGGTTAAAAAACTAAATGGAAAAAATTTAATAAACAAGTAATTAACAGGGTGAAAATGTGATAAGATCTGAAAACATGGTAAAAGCCGAGAAGGCTTTTCTTTTTCTGGATTGCTTTTGAAAACACCATCGATTGGGTTTAGGGAAGGAAGTGAGTGGGGGGCATTGGTCGATCGGTCAGTCAGTCAGTTGTTCAGTCAGTCAATCAGTTGACAGCGGCCTCTGGTGGATTTACGTAGGAACAACAGGCACAAATAGCACTCGCGAGAGAAGCTTGAGATCTGAAAAGAGTCTGGTAGAGTCAAGAAAACAAAAAAACGCAAAAAAAAAGTACCTCCTGGGACGTATTTCGTGCTTTTCAGAAATGTATACAGGGGTGCGTATCCACAATGAGCCTAATAGTATATTTTTAATATTGGTATATTTATTTACATAAAATGATTTTCTTATATACATTTTTAAATATTTTATCGTGACTTTTAACATTGTAACATATTAAATTGCATATTAAAGTGCACTTTTTCTTCAGTAGAGTGCTGATGGTTTTTCAGATTAAAAATAAAAATAAAAATAACAAAATAAACATGCAAATGAGCCCAAAGCAATATCCATGCCTCCTGTTGACACAATGAGCTCTTGCAAAGCGAAACGATAACAATAAACTCTCTTGTTTCTAAGGAATTGAACATTATTAATAATTTTAACATAATTTACAATTTTAGTGCCGTTGTGACTTCACATGCTGAGTGATGTTGATTTTCCCACCGTGTCCGACATTAAAATCAATACGACGCACCTTGCAGAAAGCGTGGGAGTCGTCAAGGTAGCTTCTACACAAACATGAATTCTTCCATCCAGCTGCTGTTAAATTTAGATGTATTTATTTTTTTCTTTGCCGAAGCCCAACCTGACTCTTTTCCTTCCATCATGTGTTCTACTACTGACGCAGCTGCTTGTTGCTACTGCCCCCGTTCAAGTCCTGCTTCTACCTCCTGTGCAGAAATCAACAGCGCACCTGAGTTGTAGAGTATGTTGCCAGATTGAGGTAAAATATGTTGTAAGATACGGAGTAATAAGAAAAACGGGAGTGTTGCTTCTTACGTCAGTTGCTTCGTTTTCGCTTCACTTCCATTCAAGGGTTCTCTCCCGGTGCATCATGGCATAGTGTAGCATCCATCAGATGCGCTGGAAGTAGTAGGTCATCCTGTTTTTCGATGAAGTCGGACATACTACTCGGCTCGTATACTGATTTTAGCATACTATATAATATGGAAGTACGCAATTTCAGACGTAGCATTACGCAATTCACATTTAGAATGTTTAAGCATTCAAAAACGTAAAGATTCTCACTACCGCAAATAAGCGTCTACCTTATAACATCATCAAGTACTGTATGACCACTTCTTTTCAGATCCCCTCACCAATCAAAATGCTCTTTGGTATTCTTTCTAGTACCTGTAGTATCTGTCTGCTACAAAAAAATAATAATAATAATAATAAAAATTGGACAACTTAATTTTTTATGTCTACTTAAAATTGTTAAAACAATTATGTTAACTTAATTGATTTGTGTTAGGACAACATGAAAGAATATTTTACAGTGTAACTGCAACTTGTGCAATGTTTATGTAAACTTCTCCACATTTATTAGTCATCATAACAATGATGGAATATTTCCAACAGCTGCGATGTTGAAACGATGTTCAACACACATCTGTCTACAGCAAATCTGAGGGACAGCTTACAGGCAATTAGAATATCCTAAATGACGTCTGTTGCACACAGTTGGATGTGATATGTACATTGCACCATAAAGGGGACAAATTATTCAGACAGTATAAACATTTGGGGGAATAAAATCCTTGAAAATAAAAGTAAAATGAGTAATTTTTTACTTAATTATCTTGCTTTGAGTCACTTTAAATGTAAACAATTAGCAGATATAAACAATTAGCAATAAATATATTCCTACAAGGTCAAGGTTTTATTTATGCGGGGTTGCATTGAGTATTAATAGAGATTTCAAAACGTATCAAGTTCGGTATATAATAAATAATTTTTTCAATGAATAAAAAAATACAGTAGAAATGTTATCAAGTTTATGGTAGCAATAACTAAAATTTACAATAAATAAATACTGGCATCTGTGGTTGTCAGAAATTTACCGTAAAAATAATGTAGAAATGTTATCGAGTTTACGGTAGCAATAACTGTAAAATTTACAGTAAAAAACCTCTATGGTGTGGTTGACGTAAAATCTACTGTTAAGAATACGGTAGAAATGTTTTTTTCAGTTTGCGGTAAACTCAAGAGAACTGTAAAATTTACAGTACATAATTGGCAGCTGTGGTTGTCAGAAATTTACCGTAAAAATACTGTAGAAATGTTATCGAGTTTATGGTAGCAGTAACCACAAAATTTACAGTAATAAAACTCTAAGGTGTGGTTGACAAAAATCTACTGTTAAAAATACGGTAGAAATGTTGTTTTTTTTTCAGTTTAAGGTGTACTTAAGAGAACTCTGAAATTTACAGTAAACAAACTGGCAGCTGTGGTTGGAAGAAATTGACCATAAAAATAAAGTAGACATGTTATCGAATTTATGGTAACAATAACCATAAAATTTACAGTAAAAAAACTCTATGGTGTGGTTGATGGAAATCTACTGTTAAAAATACGGTAGAAATGTTGTTGTTTTTTCAGTTTGCGCTAAACTTAAGAAAACTGTAAAATTTGCAGTAAAAAAAACTGGCAGCTGTGGTTGTCAGAAGTTTAACGTAAAAATACAGTAGAAATGTTATCGAGTTTATGGTAGCAATAACCATAAAATTTACAGTAAAAAAAACCTCTAAGGTGTGGTGGCGAAAATCTACTGTTAAAAATACTGTCAAAATTATTGACAGTATTTTTATTGACAGTATTATATAACCTTATTTTTTTTCAGGTTGCGCTAAACTTAAGAGAACTGTAAAATTCGCAGTGAAAAAACTGGGATCTGTGGTTGCCAGAAATTTAATGTAAAAATACAGTAGAGATGTTATCGAGTTTATGATACCAATAACCATAAACTGTACAGTAAAAAAAACTATAAAGTGTGGTTGACGGAAATCTACTGTTGAAAAAAAAAAAATTCTCATGGTAAACTCAAGAGAACTGTAAAATTCACAGTAAATAACTGGCAGCTGTGGTTACTGAATACTGTAGAAATGTTATCGAGTTTATGGTAGCAATAACCGTGAACCCTAGTGTAAAAAACTGTAAGGTGTGGTTGACGGATATCTACCGTTTTTTCAGTTTACGGTATACTTAAAAGAACTGTAAAATTTACAGTAAAAAAACTGGTGGCTGTGGTTGCCAGATATCTACCATTAAAAATACGGTAAATATGTTCTTCAGTTTACAGTATACATAAGAAAACTAAAAGATAAGGTATAATAATGGCAGGTTAAATAACATTAATAAACAATAACGTCAAATGGGACTTTTATTTAACGGCAGTGCAACAAATACATTGCCAGTCTCCTTAGAACAAGCGTGGATATGAGTAACAGATGTGATTTAACTCAACAGCTCTGACTCGACACTATTGGGTGTTTTTAAATAGAGGGAGGGGCTATGCATATGCACCGCCCTTTTTCATGTTTCAATTGACATTACATCACAGAACCAAACAAAAAGCTTTTAACTTTTAAAGCATCTCCTGTGTGTTGTGGGGTGAATCTGTATCTCCATCTCTCTGAAGATGTGTTTCTCTGACTGTCGTTCTCTTATTCTCTCTCTTTCTCTCTCTCTCTGTCACCTGTGCTGGAGGACTGTTTTATCTCTCTGATTTCCCTCGGGACTCTCCTGCTCTCCTCCTCATTTCTCCTGTCTGATTGGCAGCTCTGTGGTGCGGTTAAATAGGACAGCTCATCAGAGTTTAGATCGCTTCTATCACTGCATTACTGACTGACAGAGGATTTTTTGGCATCTTCATGTAAATGCACAAACATTAGCTGAAACCATACTTCAGTTCTCTGTGAAACTGTATCAATGCTGAAGTGACTATAAAAGGCTTTTTATGCGTATAAATCTGTTATTAGTGAAGCGCATCAATAGTTTAATAACAAACTAAGCTAGCATTTTATATAATAGTTAGTTAGTCTGTATTCAAAAACCTGCTACTTGCGACATTGGATAATGTGTACTTTTGTTTTGTTTTGTTTTGTTTTGTTTTGTTTTGTTTTGTTTTGTTTTGTTTTGTTTTGTTTTTCTTGTTTTGTTTCTGCTTTGTTTCTGTCTTGTTTTGTTGTTTTGTTTCTGTCTTGTTTCGTTTCATTTTGTTTTGTTTTTGTTTTGTTTCACTTCATTTCTGTCTTGTTCTGTTCTATTTTGTTGTTTCTTTTAATTTTGTTTTCGTTTCTGTTTTATTTTTTATATTTCTGTTTTGTTGTGATTCTGTCTTGTTTTCTTTTGTTTTGTTGTTTTGTCATGTCTTGTTTCGTTTAGTTTCTGTTTTGTTTCTGTCTTGTTTTGATTCTGTCTTGTTTTGTTTTGTTGTTTTGTTTCTGTTTTGTTAATTTTTATTTCTGTTTTGTCTTGTTTTGTTTCTTTTGTATTTTGTCTTGTTTTGTTTCTGCTTTGTTTTGTTTCTGTCTTGTTTCGATTAGTTTCGTTTTTTTGGTTTTTGTTTTGTTTCGCTTCATTTCTGTTTTGTTCTGTTCTATTTTGTTGTTTCTTTTCGTTTTGTTTCCATTCTGTTCTGCTCTGTTTTATTTCGTTTTGTTTCTGTTGTTTTGTTCTGTTCCATTTCTTTTAGTTTTGTTTCGTTTCATCTCCGTTTTGTTTTGTATTTTGTTTTTTGTTATTTTTTGTCACACTAAGTATTTAGCATTTTAATGTTTATTTAGTTTTATAAAATGACAAAAATACATGTCATTATTTTATAATAATCTAAAAAAATAGATTTTGATTATATTGTTAAAAAAATAGTTCTGAAATATATTTTAATCTTTATTTACATCACACAACTGTTTTTATATAATTATTTTCTTTAGTTTCAATTTTATTTATGCATTTTGTTATTTAAATTTAATTGTTTATTTAATGCTAGAAAATGGCTAGATCACAAATGTTAACTGAATTGCAAGAAAAAGGACAATTGTAAATCTTTAAAATATAGATAGATAGATAGATAGACAGACAGACAGACAGACAGACAGACAGACAGACAGACAGATGGAGAAATAGATAGATAGACAGACAGACAGACAGACCGACCGACCGACAGACAGACAGACAGACAGACAGACAGACAGACAGACAGACAGACAGACAGATGGAGAAATAGATAGATAGACAGACAGACAGACAGACCAACCGACAGACAGACAGACAGACAGACAGACAGACAGATAGACAGATAAATAGATAGATAGATAGATAGATAGATAGATAGATAGATAGATAGATAGATAGATAGATAGATAGATAGATAGATAGATAGATAGATAGATAGATAGATAGATAGATAGATTGAGTGATTGAGTGATAGATTTCTTGTACAATCATTGAACAGTTTTACATTACTAAGCCTAATAATGCCAGCCCTTCAAAGATGAATAATAATAAAAAAGAAAAACAGTAATCTGCACCAAAACAATATATGTGCCAAAATTTGCAGGAAAAAGGGCTCTGTAAAGGGCCTGGAATACCTTGATGCAGTTTTTGTTTATTTTTGTTCTTCCCCCTTCCTTCTGTTGTGAACTTTGGTCCATTGCGTGCTTGTTTTGTTTCGTTTTTTTGGGCATTGTGTCAGGAACTGCTCTAACGCTTTATAATCTTTCATCACGGGACGTGTTCAATCACACACAAACAAATACAGCCACACACACACTTCTAGAGCACTAATGAGGTCACACTTGTTTACCGCTCTGCCTGAATGCAGTCGATCAGAAGTCAGTCTTTAATATCAATAACTGGAGAATGTGAGCTGTCAAAACAAGACTCTCAGCACTTTCTTTTCTTTCTCTTTTTTTATCCAACTTGTTTTCGTCTTTGCTCATTATTTTTTTGCCGTCTTTCTTCAGCCTCGATTATTAATAATAGAGCTTAGAAGTTCAAACCTGCCTTGCCTACTTTTGTCTCCAAAACCGATATTTTTTATTAGTTTTTGTATGTAGCAAATAATAAACTCATATTTGCTAAGACAACATTAGCTTTTTCACTTCATTTCATGGCATGAGTCATGTTTCCGTTGATTCAGGATGTTATTTATAACCTGCTGTTATGCAAAAAGACCATACCTGCTCTGAGTGTTGAGCTTTTTATAAAACTGTCCTGCAGATTTGCTTAATATGAAAGCCTTTGTGGCCAGCAGCAGGACCGATAAACCGATGAGGAGCATTCGCACATTTCAGCCGCCGCTCATAATAACGTTTTATAACTCACATTAATATTAATAACAATCCATTACATTTATATAACACTTTTTCCAAGTCTTCAAAGCACATTTGGGGGAAATCTCCTTAATTATTAAACGTGAATTTATTTTCCAGACCCTTAATTTCAGGTTATTTGCTAGTAAATTATATTGTAAATTGATATTAAATGAGTGTAGCTGATTCAGTTCTTTAGTTGTTGATTTGTAGTGAATTTTAACGAATTTAAATAATTGGATAAAGGTGTTGTGTGTAAGTTTTTGACTCTTCTAGAGCATAAAATACCATAATATGTTTGCAGATATTTAAGAAACAAGTGAACGTTCTTGTTTATCTGAAAAACAATACTGAAGTCAGATATTCGGCTTTGAAAATGTGCGTTACGTGCCAGAACGGCTGTCTTTGTTTTGGTCATTTAATCCGCCTTCTAAAAGTTTAGCCAGTTATATTTCAGCAGCCCGGGTTGCCTTGGAATAAAACAGTGTATTTCATTCATTCATTCAGAAAGGCTCTTAAAGTATCTGTGGCTGAAATGCGACCTCCGGTGGACAGTAGCAGACTCCGAAATGCAACACAGATTCAGAGTTCAACATGAGGTCGTTATTAATTTGCAAATAATATTAATATTACGAACATAAACATTAGGTGAGCAGGTTACATTGTATCGCTGTGTCCAACAACACGCTACATGATACGCAGTGATTAGCAATTTAGCTGTTTGCACCAGACAAAACATGACAGAAATTTAAATACAGCCATTCAGAAGCACAGAATAGTGCACTCACTGCACTCCAACAAAATGGTAAGGTCTACAATCTAATTAATACATATTAAACCTCTTTAACATTATTAAATGCACATACTGAATCACTGATATGTGTTGGTTTGCACTGATTCACAGCTCTGAGGTTCAATTTCAAACGGTTTATTTTATTTTCAAGATCTGAGGTGAACTATCAGCTGCTGCTTTCAGCATATGGCAATAAATGTCATGTAAAATGGCATTCAAACTCGTATTGCAAGCATTTAACGCTGAATAAAGTACATGAGGTTTACCTGAGGTGACCAGTTTATCCTGTTGTTCAGCTGGAAGAAATAGAAATCATTCCTAAAATATACATTTCAGGTGTTGGTTAGGACAAAACTCCTTTTACTATGGAGAGTATTCCTTCTTCATGCTGTTGCTTTTATATAGAACATGACTTAAATCAACCTTTAGGCTCAATAGTCAGACTCGCTCCTGATGATCTCATCAATCTGGCAACCTGCACCTGCATGTGTTTTAAACCAGGCATGCAATACCTATTTCAACCACCAGGTGTCTTACATACTGCACCATTAAAATAACATCTTTAAAATAATATATGTAAAGCAACATGAGAATGGCATCATAATATAAGAATATATTATCATACAGTTAGAGTCTAAATGATTCACCCTCCCGTGATTCGTTTTCTTTTCTTTCTTAAATTATTTCCCAAATTATGTTTAACAAAGGAATTTTCACTGTATTCCTATAATATTTTTTTTCTTCTGGAGAAAGTCGTATTTGTTTTAATTTTAGTTAGAATAAAAGTAGTTTTAAATTTTTTAAGTATTTTTAAGGTCAATATTATTATGTAAATATTATTAAATTATATTTTTGATTGGCTACAAATCTTGAATAATATCTAGTCAAATATGATGTGCTGTAATCTTGGTAAAAATGAAAGAAAACAGATATTAGGAATGAGTTATTAAAACTATTGTGTTCAGAAATGTGGTGAAAAGATCTTTCCGTTAAACAGAAAATTTGGGAAAAATATAAAATAATAAAAATTTCTTTGAAATATATCTACTTCAAATAAATGTATTTTATTTGTATTTATTTATATGTGTACATTTGTTTATTTATTAAGGTAAAAACTATTCCTGAATACTGTTTTAAAATTTATATTCTCAAATTTTTATTTTGGAGTGTATGAAAACGGCGTCACGGTGGCGCAGTGGGAAGAATGATGACCTCACAGCAAGAAGGCCACTGGTTCGAGTCTCGACTGGGTCAGTTGGTATTTCTGTGTGGAGTTTGCATGTTCCTCTGGGTGCTCCGTATTCCCAAAGGCAAAGGCAAGTGGTACAGGTGAATTGGGTAAGCTAAATTGTCCATAGTGTATGTCTGGGAATGGGTGTGTATTGGTGTTTCCCAGTGTTGGGTTGCAGCTTTAAGGGCGTCCGCTGTGTTAAACTAATGCTGGATAAGTTGACGGTTCATTCCGCTGTGGCGATCCCAGATTAATAATTGGACTAAGACAAAAAGAAAATGAGTAAATGTAACAGTGTCAAAGGTTGACTCTTCTTATCAGACATTTGTGTTACAGTCATAATGTGATTTGTCAAATATTCATAATTTTGATCCACAGCATCCAAACTGTACCTAAATTGAAAAATAATACAAGAATTAGGCCTAGAGGTTAGGTCAACAATGCAAACACAGGTATACTTACTTCAGTGGCTGAAGCACATGACATAAATCGAATCCTGTGTTTGTTCTGTGCAGCACTCTAGTATATTGAAAAGGAGGCAATTTTCTGCTAGTTTCCTCTTCTAGCAGTAACTGAACCCAGTTGGTGAGCTCAGATGAGCCAAAAGGCTCCAAGTTGTCACAAAGACTGATTTGGTTTCGTTCATTTGGCTGTTTGACTGAGTTGAATTAGTTGAATTGAGTCTGATCAGTCCTGCTTTCAGATTCAGTGTTTCCACTTTCCTGATGGATTCAGTGCGTCTCGTGCCAGTGGCTTTCCTCATCAATAGCAGACACACAAGACGTCCTTTGGCTTCTCAGAACCGCACTGATTATCTCGTCTAAATTGTCTCGTCTGATTATCAGTTTCATCCGAAGTTAGAAACAGAAAGGAGCAGGTGATTAAAATAATGTAAGTTGACTCTTACAGTGTAGGCTTTAACCACATGTTTCTAATGCAATTATCATTTTAGATACTTGTGATCATCTGAGTGTTTATTTATTCATTTGTTAGTTTTTCTTCGGCTTAGTTCTTTATTTATCAGGGGTTGCTACAGCGGAATGAACCGCCAACTATTCCGGCATATGTTTTATGCAGCGGATGCCCTTCCAGCTGCAACCCAGCACTGGGAAACATCCATACACACTCGTTTACACACGTACAGTACAGACAATTTAGCTTACCTAATTCACCTGTACCACATGTCTTTGGACTTGTGGGGGAAACCGAAGCACCCGTAGAAAACCCACGCGAACACGGGAAGAACATGCAAACCACACAGAAATGCCAGCTGACCCAGCTGAGGTTCAAATCAGCGACCTTCTTGCTGTGAGACAGTCGTGCTACCCACTGCGCCACTGTGACGCCCCATGTAATTTTGTGTTTGCCCTAATAACATTTTATATACACTAATTATATTCAAATCTGCAGTATTTCTGTACTGTTGTTGCTCGATTTGTGATCTGAATTCCCTCATGTTTGAAGTGTGTGTGCACTGAAAAGAAATATTCATTGTATTTACACATTTTTTTTAAGGTCAGTGCTTGCAAACAATTTATATGAGCTGAATTTAAGCAAACAAATCAAGTTGATCATTGCCAAATTTCATTTGTTTGATTAAATTCAGCTCATACAGGGAGTGCAGAATTATTAGGCAAGTTGTATTTTTAAGGGTTAATTTTATTATTAAACAACAACCATGTTCTCAATGAACCAAAAAAAACTCATTAATATCAAAGCTGAAAATTGTTGGAAGTAGTTTTTAGTTTTAGCTATTTTAGGAGGACATCTGTGTGTGCAGGTGACTATTACTGTGCAGAATTATTAGACAACTTAACAAAAAACAAATATATACCCATTTCAGTTATTTATTTTCACCAGTGAAACCAATATAACATCTCAACATTCACAAATATACATTTCTGACAAACAAAACAAAAACAAATCAGTGACCAATATAGCCACCTTTCTTTGCAAGGACACCCAAAAGCCTGCCATCCATGGATTCTGTCAGTGTTTTGATCTGTTCACCATCAACATTGCGTGAAGCAGCAACCACAGCCTCCAGACACTGTTCAGAGAGGTGTACTGTTTTCCCTCCTTGTAAATCTCACATCTGATGATGGACCACAGGTTCTCTATGGGGTTCAGATCAGGTGAACAAGGAGGCCATGTCATTAGTTTTTCTTCTTTTAGACCTTTTCTTGCCAGCCACGCTGTGGAGTACTTGGACGCTATGATGGAGCATAATCCTGCATGAAAATCATGTTTTTCTTGAAGGATGCAGACTTCTTCCTGTACCACTGCTTGAAGAAGGTGTCTTTCTTACCTTGGCCGTGTCTCTGAGTATTGCACACCTTGTGCTTTTGGGCACTCCAGTGATGTTGCAGCTCTGAAATATGGCAAAACTGGTGGGAAGTGGCATCTTGGCAGCTGCACGCTTGAATTTTCTCAGTACTTGGGCAGTTATTTTGCGCCTTGGTTTTTCCACACGCTTCTTGCGACCCTGTTGACTATTTTGAATGAAACGCTTGATTGTTGGATGATCACGCTTCAGAAGCTTGGCAATTTTAAGAGTGCTGCATCCCTCTGCAAGATATCTCACAATTTTTGACTTTTCGGAGCCTGTCAAGTCCTTCTTTTGACCCATTTTGCCAAAGGAAAGGAAGTTGCCTAATAATTCTGCACACCTGATATAGGGTGTTGATGTCATTACACCACAGCCCTTCTCATTACAGAGATGCACATCACCTAATATGCTTCATTAGTAGTAGTCTTTCCAGCCTATACAGCTTGGAGTAAGACAACATGCATAAAGAGGATGATGTGGTCAAAATACTCATTTACCTAATAATTCTGCACTCCCTGTATACATTGTTTGCAAGCACTTACCTTAGAATAAAATTAATATATTCAATGAATACATTTTTTCAATGTGTGTTGTTTCAGCACAGCGCCCTCTGTGGGAGACTCGAGTCATGTCTTCAGTGTGAGGTTGTTGCTGTTGGAGTCAATGTTTCAGGCTGTATGTGAGCGCTCGCTGCTGTATGACGGTCTCCATGGATGTGAAAGCAGTGGCCGTCGGGCTCTTCCGCCTCAGTCGCGCTCTGCCAAAGCCAGGCTGCCATGAAAACGCTGTAAACAAAGCAAAGGCAGCTCAACGCCCATCACTAGTGTTCTTTACTGGAACGCTGCAGTGTTGCTTAACGAACACGCTGGGAGCAAAAATAAACAGGTCAAATGCTGTGAAGGGGGAAGATTAGACAGTGATTTGAAGGAATAATTAAGCACTGTATTGATGTTGTGTGGAGATGAATCTGACTCAGCTTTGTGGCTTTAGGGAGAGAGAGAGATATATTTACAATATTTGCAATATTTACACGCCTAAATGATTATAATTGAATCATTGTAAATATACTGATCATTACTGCTTTTATTTTTTAGTTTTTATTACTGTTTTATCCTACAATGTTGTTTGTTAAATGTACAGTGTTTTCTGATCTATTATTATTTTTATTAGGGCTATATTTAAACCGTAAAAAAAATTAACGCATTGAACGCAGTGGCAGTTTTTTTTTATTTCCTGTTGTGGCAGACGTGTGTTCAGGGCCGGCGCGTCCACAGAGAGGCGACCTAGGCGGCCGACAAGGGCGGCAGAATAGTGAGCAAACCCCCCAGTCTTCACTTTAATCCGCGACACCTACCCCCTCTCTCCCACTCCTCATGTTCATCCATGAACCGCTCACTTTCTTTTTCACTTTCGAGTTGAGGGCGGTGTGATCACCATTTGCCTAGAGCACCAGTTCAGCTTGCTCCGGCCCTGCGTGTGTTTAATGAGCAAAGAAATATGGATAAAGGATAATATGGATCCATGTAAATGTATTCAGTGAAAGTGCCAGATGATGTCGCAAGCTGTCAAAGACAGCCCATTCCTTTCTAAGTTGATTCCAAGCGCCCTCAAATGTTTCATTAAGTTTGACGTGTTTCCCCCCTACACGCAACTTTTGTAAAGCGTCTGCTTCAGCTGCTGTATCAGATTCCTTGCTTGAGAAATACAGTCATACTTTAAGAACCGTAGTCCTGCGTGGTGATGATCTGAAGGGAGTGCGCTGTACTGCGCGCTCTCTCTCTGTCTGTGTGAGTGTGTGTGTGTGTGTGTGCGTGCGTGTGTGTTGTCACCCGATAATGTCAATAGACTGGACTTTCTTAGTGGCTGTCTTAGCAACTGGCTAATGTTAAGGAGGACTAAGCAAAATTGTGTCTACTTTATAATAATGTTCTCAACTCGCAAAACAACTTTACAATGGATACAATTATTTGTATTCAATACTTTATTATTATTATTTTTTTCTTCCAATTTCCATATTTGCAATGCCTGTATTTTGGATTTTTTTGTAGTTCACTTAGAATCCAACATGGAAATCATTTTTGTTTGTTATTGGCATTGATTGTTTTAAAGTTCAAATGGCACTTACATGCCTGTGTTTTTATTTCTGTAATAAATACGGCCTTTCATGATTAATCATGATTAATCACGAACAAAAGTGTGATTAATTAGTACATTTTTTTAATAAATTGACAGCCCTAATTTTTATTGATGTAAATGAATGATATGATATATATGAATGAAATGATATACTAAATAATGTGATATACTGAATAATAATATGATAAACTGAATAATAATATGATATATTAAATAATAATACGATATACTGAATAATAATAATATATTATTTATATTTTTGTTTAATTATTATATGTATATATCTTCATTTTATTTTAATACTACAATTTACTGTGTTTTTTTTATTATTCATGTATGTTGTTGTTGTTGTAAATAATTTATTTATTTATTTATTTTTTGTCTTATGTAAACTTTAGAAATGCTTTGGCAATACATTTGTAATATTTGTCATGCCAATAAAGCAACTATTGAATTGAATTGAATTGAATTGAGAGAGAGAGAGAGAGAGAGAGAGAGAGAGAGAGAGAAAGAACACAATTAGAATTTGCTAAAAACATACTACATATCCACAGAAACACCTCTAGCATTGCCTACAGGGCTGAACTGGGTTTATACCCGCTGAACTTGGAGATTCAGAAACGAGCTGTTCAGTTCTGGCTGCACCTGCATCAGTCTGACCCCCAGTCTATCCAATATAAAGACCTTCTGGCCAATGAAAAACTTGCTGTGTCTCATCCTCTAAACACACTGGTATCTGAACTACTGAAGAAAACTCAAACCGAGCCCGTTCCCAAACAAAACCTTCACAAACACATTGACAAAACATTCAAATATAATTATTATAAAAAACTAAAAACTGAATTCACCCTCCGAACTAAACTGAGAATGAGTGTGTATGGGTGTTTCCCAGTGTTGGGTTGCATCTGAAAGGGTACCCGCTGCATAAAACATATGCTGGATAAGTTGGCGGTTCATTCCGCTGTGGCGACCCCTGAAAACAGGTGTATCCTAAATATGAATTCATCTTGAAAGTGGCCGTGTGTTTCTGCATCTGCTTATAGATGTGTCTGCAGGTGTGTGTGAGTGTGAATGTGTGCATCAGCGTGTGTGTGTGTGTGGTCTGTAAATTGAACTGAAAGTAAATGATGTCAGATCTGTTTCTTCCATCAAGACTGAATAATTAACAAGCAAACGGTTCACAGCGCCACCAATATGCATCTCACTCTCTCTCTCTCTCTCTCTCTCTCTCTCTCTCTCTCTCTCTCTCT
>CAIGQQ010033860.1:209725-224377 GCA_903798035.1 Danio albolineatus
GAGCCAAACTGCAGAACAACCCCATGAGAATTGGTTCAGAAGACCATCTATCTTCTCTCAAGTAAAAACTCCTAAGGATTGAGAAGAATCACCGGTTTGGATTGGATCTCTTTGAAAACGCAAAAATTGGTGTGCATGAAGATATCAGTGGCACATTTAGGTAACAGTTGATGATCATTTGCTGAAGAAGCTTCATGGTCCTACTTTATCTGCGTTTTTAGTCACATTGTTTGGAGTATGAAGAATCAAGAAACAGTCTAAAACTGAGCCAAACTGCAGAACAACCCAAGGAGAATTGGTTCATCTATCTTCTCTCAAGTACAAACTCAAAAGGATTGATATGAGGATTGATATTAAAGATTTATTCCTTCTTCATTGACTCTTCATTGAAGAAGCATACCTGTATTTGATAACTGAAGTGTTAAACAATCAAAACAAGGACATAATTGAGGGAATTTGGTGTAGAACTTCATAATTCTTCTCAAAAGTCTTGCAACACCTGCTAAAACAAGTACAAAAACTCTTAAAGACTGAGAAAAAACATATACTGGATGGATTAAACTTCCGGAAAGACTGTCCAACTCTTTACAATGGAGATATTAATGACGTACTGAGGTAAAAGTCAATGATTGTTTGAGGAAGAAGCTTCATGTTCCTCCTTCATTGATCCTTTAGTCACAGCGTTTGCAGTCTGAAGAATTGAAGAAGCATACTTGCATTTGATGAGAAGAAGCAACTGAAGTGTTGAATAATCTAAACAAGGACATAATCGAAGGAATTTGGTGTAGAAGATCATAGCTTCATGTTCCTCCTCCTTTATTGACTCTTTAGTCACAGCGTTCGGAGTCTGAAAAACCGAGAAAGAAAACCTCGCGGATGTTTTTTCAGTCTGAAACTGGAACAAACAGCAGCATAATAAAGCATCTGTCTGCCGAGGTTACTGAAGGCCATTTGCGTGTGAGTTTCCACACTGGAATCATGTGGCGCTGGTCAGAGGAGCCCTGATGAGCTTCACACACCCTGATGAACATTTACACAAACACACACGTATCTTAAAGACCGAGTCAGTGATCATCTCAGCAGGATTGAGGAAGCACAACGCGGAGATATGGATTCATCTTCTGGCTCTCAGGAGGACTGGGAGACGCTGATGGAGCTGGAGGAGGCTCTGGCCGGCTGGTTAATTCAAGGCTCTGACTGGGATCTGGACCTGCAATGGAGCCTGAGGGAAAAGCCGGATCGAGATGAATACGAGAGTGAGGATGAGGAGATCCCTGCTGTGAGTCTACAATGAGGAAACTAGAAGGCTAGTGTATGGCACAGTCATTAGAAGGAGAATGGGTTAGAGCATGAAAATTATAGAAATATAAGAATAAAATAACATTTTTTAATACATATAATGTGCATTTATTTGATATTTTAGGTATTTAATTTAGTGGAAATTTGGAGGATTTTTAAAACATTTTTTAAGAACATATATAATATAATATAATATAATATAATATAATATAATATAATATAAAATAATATAATATAATATAATATAATATAATATAATATAATATAATATATTTCCCAGAGATGGGTTGTGGCTGGAAGGGCATCCGCTGCGTAAAACAAATGCTGGATAAGTTGGCGGTTCATTCCGCTGTGGCGACCCCAAATTAATAAAGGGACTAAGCCGAAAAGAAAATTAATGAATGATAATATAATATAATATAATATAATGTAAAACTAGATGATAAAGTTTGAGGACAAACTTTACGGTGGCTTGAAAAGCCTGTTTTAAGTAGTTTATTTAGTTTGAAAAAGTATCAAGTTGGTTAAAACAATGTTTAGGACTGATCCTTGCAGTCATCAATGTATCCACAAAGCTTTTTACTGGCTTGCTTCAGTCTTTAAAGTTGATCCCTGTGTCTGAGGTTGGTAATAGCATGATACTACTATGATTTAGCATGTTGTTACCATGATTCTAGCATGGATTAGCATGTTGTTAGCATGATAGCATGATTTAGCATGTTTCTAGCATGAATTAGCATGTTGTTAGCCTGATTCTAGCATAATTTAGCATGTTGCTAGCTTGATTCTAGCATGAGTTGGCATGTTGTTAGCATGATACTAGCATAAATTAGCATGTTACTAGCATGATTCTAGAATTAGCATGCTGTTAGTGTGATCCTAGCATGAATTAGCATGTTTCTAGCATGAATTAGCATTTTACTGGCATGATTCTAACATGAATCAGCTTGTTTCTAGCGTGAATTAGCATGTTGTTGGCATGAATTAGCAAGTGCTAACATGACTAGCATGTTGCTAGCATGTTTCTAGCAAAATTAGCATGTCAGTAGGATGTTAAAACTAATAGCATATGCTAGAACAGCTAGTCACAGTCTGTGAGACAGTTGCTAGGTTGCTGAAATTGGTTGCTAGGGAGCGGCTAGTAAGTTTAGAGGTCATCAGTGATTGGCTGCTGGGTAGACTAAGTTGAATGAGGCCAGACTGTAGTCTGTAGGACAGTCTGATGCAGAGTTATGAGCTCACAAAGTTTGACCCAATGGTAAGTCAATAGGACTTTTGGGAATTTTCTGGGTCGTTTTTTGGAAAACCCAAAGTCAGATCAGTTAGAAAAGATATAGCAACCCGAGTCAGACCAGTTTGAAGGTTTGACGAAAGTTTGAAGGATGTAGCTTAAAAGGCTTAGGAGGAGATACCCTTTAAAATTAGTCTCAGAAGAAAGAAGATGTTTACGTGAGATAACAGTATGCTGGCTTTTCAAGCAACCATAATATAATATAATATAATATAATATAATATAATATAATATAATATAATATAATAATATAATATAATATAATATAATATAATATAATATAATATAATATAATATAATATAATATAATATAATATAATATAATAACATAATATAATATAATATAATAATATTCTCAATTCTGATTTGTTGCCTATATCTGATTGTTTAGCCTGTCCGTTTACACGTTCTTTTAATTGTGACCCATATCAGATTCATGTGTTTACCTCTTGCTATACAATTTATGGTGTCTCGCATGCGTAAAGGCAGGTTTTAGCATCTGCACCACACTAGCCATGATGGAAGAAATCGTCTTGCTTTTAGCTCTGTGAAATATGCGAAGTTCGCCCAACTTTATAATGATTTTGAGGTGGAGGAGGAGGGAAAGGGTCATCATCGCAGCTTGCGCCTATGGTTTATATATGGTGTCCTCCACTGACTCATCTCCCCACAGGGCAAGAAGGCAGGTAACTTCTGCTGTCGACCACTGACCACTTTCCTCCTCCATGTTTCCTCTGTTGTTGTTGTTTACTACGTCGGCGTCTCCACACACACTCTTCCTTCTACGTGATTAAACCGTGGAGGAGTACCACATTGTCACAAGTTTAATGACGTACAAAACGGAACGCCTCAATAAATCTGATCTGCCTGTTTACATGATAGTCGCATTGTAACATATCCCATTTATATCTGATTTATTTCCACATATGAAGGAGACCTGAAACTGATCTCTGTATATCTGAATGCATGCATTTATTTAGTGTTTACACGATCATAGAACAAATCCGATCTGTGTCACATGTGTGCAAAAAATCAGAATTGGGTCACATTTAACTGGTAGTGTAAACAGGGCATATGACAGCTGAGATCTTGCAATCATTCAGGATTTTAAAAAAATCGCAGTGTGAGCCAGCCTTAACTTAATTAAAGTAATGACCAGGGCCAGATGGAATCTGCGGACATTTTTTGCTTTTTCTGCTGAGCATTTTGTTAATAATCTGCGGATTTATGCGGAATGATTTTGGGAGTATCATAACTAAAACCTTAATATATGAAATAAAAAGTAACACCTTTTTAACTTTTATCTAGTGTTTACAATGCAAATCCAGTTAGATCCACTTTATTTGGTAAACAAAACAAGTCTCTCATATAAAATCTTTATTAAAACATTTACACAAGTAAATAAACAGAATTGATGATGGGCTAAAAATCTGCGGAATTCTGCGCGCGCAGATTCCGTGTGGCCCTAGTAATGAGGTATTTAATTAACTCATTACCTTCCACACTGAGTTCCAAACTAGAATTAAGAATTAAGAGTTAACTACACTCATTTCATTTGATTAAGTTGACTGTTGGGTTTTAAAGTGTAATAATAAGCATCATCATCATCATCATCAAAATAATAAATATAATTTATTTTTATTTATTTTATTTTATAATTTATGTTTTATTTTTCATATTTCATATTCATGTTTTTTCCTCACCTCCATGACAACAGTGTATCACCTTCAGTGTTGTGTGTGAAGAAGTACAGTTTTGCACATAAGCACAGTACAGTTTTTTATCATAAGCTGAAGTAATAATAATAATAATAATAATAATTCCCTACATTTATAAAGCGCTTTTTTAGACACATAAAGCACTTTACACAATGAGGGGGGGTCTCCTCATCCACCACCAGTGTGCAGCATCCACCTGGATGACCTGGTGGCAGCCATATTGCACCAGACCACACACCACAGAGAGTGGAGAGGAGACAGTGGGGATGGTTAGCAGGCCATCATGGACAGAAGCCAATGAGCAGATCTGGCTAGGATGCCAGGGTTAAACCCCTACTCATTTTCGAAGAACATCCTGGGATTTTTAACGCCCACAGAGAGTCAGGACCTCGGTTTAACGTCTCATCCGAAGGACGGCGCTCACTGAGCAGTATAGAGTCCCCTTCACTATACTGGGGCGTTAGGACCCACACAGACTGCAGGTTGAGCGCCCCCTGTTGGCCTCACTAACACCACTTCCGACAGCAACCTAGCTTTCCCATGTGGTCTCCCACCTAGGTACTGACCGGGCGCAGCCCTGCTTAGCTTCAGTGGGCGACCATGTGAGAGTTGCGATAGCGATTGTCTCTATTGTTGATGAAGCACTCGGAGTGTGTTCAGTCATTAGCAGTACTGAAGTGGTTGTGTGTGTGTGAATGAGAAACAGTGTGAAGCCGCATTAAGAATGAACTTACTCTGCTGCTGCATGGCACAAATAAACCAGGCAGTGTGTGTGTGTGTGTGTGTGTGTGTGTGTATACATGTTTGTGTGTGTTTCTTACCTGCTGCTGTTTGTGTTTTAAAGGTCCTCAGTCCCACATATAAGCAGCGTAATGAAGACTTCCGGAAGCTCTTCAAGCAGCTGCCGGACACTGAGCGCCTCATTGTGGGTAAGAGTCTAATCTTAAACAGATGAAGGATTTACTTATGTCTCTTTGCAGTCAGATTAGCGTGTAGACTTATTATTTGTGATAAGAAGGTCATACAATAAAATTGGTCACATGATGTTTTGTATTACACATTGTAAAATATTAATAATCGTTCAAAGTAAACATTGAGCATTGCAAAATATGATCATCATAGTATAACTACATAACTTATGATAACAGTTCAAACATGTTAGGGAAAAACATCAAATAAAATATTAAAAAGAGAAAAAATCAAGAGAAACTATTTTTTAAAAATTGCATGAATTTAAATGTATTATCTTTTTATTTCCTAATGTGTTTGGTGACTACAATATTATTTTAACCCTTGTGTGGTGTTCGTATTTTTGTTACTCAGCCAGTGTTCATGGGTCTGGTGGACCCGCTTGAGTTTTGGCTTTCCAAATTAACACTATCAAACAATTTTATGTTAAATTACTCAACAAATGTTTACTTCATCCCAATTACAAGACATAAACAACAAACATGGTTCATTTTTCCACTTTACCTTTGTTAGATCACATTGATGAATTAATGTGCTTCTTGTTTTTGTTTTTTTATTAATGTTATGAAAAAAATAAAATCAATTATAATTAAGTGGGGGCGCCACGATGGCGTAGTGAGTAGCACGTTCGCCTCACAGCAAGAAGGTCGCTGGTTCGATCCCCGGCTAGGCCAGTTGGCATTTCTGTGTGGAGTTTGCATGTTCTCCCCGTGGTTGCGTGGGTTTCCTCCGGGTGCTCCGGTTTCCCCCACAGTCCAAAGACATGCGGTACAGGTGAATTGGGTAAGCTAAATTGTCCATAGTGTATGTGTGTGATTGAGAATGTATGAATGTGTTTCCCAGAGATGGGTTGTGGCTGGAAGGGCATCCGCTGCGTAAAACAAATGCTGGATAAGTTGGCGGTTCAATCTGCTGTGGCGACCCCGGATTAATAAAGGGACTAAGCCGAAAAGAAAATGAATGAATGAATAATTAAGTGGAGTGAGTGGAAAGACACAACACATTTACACATGAAGCAATATGTTTCACAACTATTGATTTTTATTAATTTGAACTTCATTAGACATTTAACTCATATAACAAATAACAGCACAGATCTTTATACCATATTTTGCAAGTTTCGATTGTATATACTGCCTAAAAGGGCAGCGGCCTCTAAATGGCATCCTCAATGGTGACATTAGGCTCAGGGTTGTAAAACAAGGGGAGACAAGTGCACCCACTTATCCAACACTGTCCTGATGGCAGCTAGCTTGTCTCTCTGTTTTGGCCCTGGTTGCATCCTTATCACATTAGCAGCTCTGCAGGGTGGCTCATTTCTTGGGCAAGAAGACCATTCAATTTCACCATTTTTTGATTTTTTCATTGCTGTGGGCTTGCTCTGGTCGTGGAGATGGCTGCTGATGGGGTACTCATCTTCGTTTTGTTACTAAATGGTGCTCAACCTCATCCTCTTCTTCAAAGTCACTGTCAGACTTTTCAGAAATGTGATCCTCATATTCTGAAACCTCTTCCTTGACATCATCATCAGAAGCTCCTCTCTCTTCCAAAACCATTTGCAAGGCCCTCGCAGCAGATAATCTTTTGGCCATCTTGATCAGTTGTAATAAGGAACCACACTGGCAAAGTCTTATTTATAGTATTATGCCCCTAATTTGCAGGTAGGACAAGGTATGAGAAAATAAAGCTTGGTTCCTGCAAGAGAGAGGGTAAAATGTGCGGGAATGTAAGAGCAGACAGTGTTGATAGTTGAATTTTCAACAATGTTGCAACTTTGTGCGGGAGCAGGGTGGAGGGAAAAAAACAGCACTTAGGAAGGAAGACAGAGTGTAGGAACACTGCATCTACACTTTCAACACTTTTATTAGACCTAATTCTCAATTAGCACGTTCGCCTCACAGCAAGAAGGTCGCTGGTTCGATCCCCGGCTGGGCCAGTTGGCATTTCTGTGTGGAGTTTGCATGTTCTCCCCATGGTTGCGTGGGTTTCCTCTGGGTGCTCCGGTTTCCCCCACAGTCCAAAGACATGCGGTACAGGTGAATTGGGTAAGCTAAATTGTCCATAGTGTATGTGTGTGAATGAGAATGTATGGATGTGTTTCCCAGAGATGGGTTGTGGCTGGAAGGGCATCCGCTGCGTAAAACAAATGCCGGATAAGTTGGCGGTTCATTCCGTTGTGGCGACCCCGGATTAATAAAGGGACTAAGCCCAAAAGAAAATGAATGAATGAATGAATAATATAATATAATATAATATAATATACCATAATATAATTATAGGCCGACACAGTTGCCTGACAGCAAGAAGGTTGCTGGTTCGAGTCCCTGGACCAGTTTGCATATCTATGTGCGTGTTATCCTCGTGTTGGTGTGGGTTTCCTCTGGGTGCTCCGGTTTCCCCCACAGTCCAAACACATGCGCTGTAGGTGAATTGAATAAACTAAATTGGCTGTAGTGTATGAGTGTGTGTGGATGTTTCCCAGTACTGGGTGGCAGCTGGAAGGGCACCCGCTAAGTAAAACATATGCTGGATAAGTTGGCGGTTCATTCCGCTGTGGCGTCCCATGACTAATAAAGGGACCAAGTTGAAGGAAAATGAATGGATGAATAATATAATATATAATAACTGAATATAATTCAGTGACTCTGTTTTGTCTTTGTTAGACTACTCTTGCGCTCTCCAGCGGGACATCCTCCTGCAGGGCCGCCTCTACCTCTCCGAAAACTGGATCTGTTTCTACAGTAACATCTTCCGCTGGGAGACTCTGGTATGATTTACTCTAACTCAAACCCCAGTAGCTTTATAGTTTTAGAGAGCAATTTCAATGTATGTTTTTTGCGGCGGTGTTTCACGCAGCTCACAGTACGGCTGAAAGACATCTGCTTCATGACGAAAGAGAAGACAGCGCGTCTCATTCCCAACGCCATCCAGGTCTGCACAGACACTGAAAAGGTGAGTGGTTTTATTTAGATGCTCTTATAACACTGTACACATTAGGTCTCAAAATCTGATTTTCCACTTAGCCATAAGAGGGTAGCAGAAGATCACTTATTTTTGACTGTTAGATTTTTAAAGTCGCTGAAATTAGTTGCAGAATCATATCTTGACATAGAATAAACGCTGCTTTTGCATTTAAAACCAAATTTAGTCCAAGCTTATCACTTATTTCATTTACACATATTTTTCCAGTCATGTCAATCATAGATGTTTACAAGATTTTTAATATAATTTTAGCCAGTTAAACGCAGACATTCAATTCAACTACCATTTTAGCCACTAGATGGCAGCACAAGGTCAATTATTGTTGGTCATTGCGTTTGTAAACTTGTTTTCATTTTTAGAGTTTAAAGTTGAAATTGCAGTTGAGTTCGTTCTAAATCACATGTTGACATTATATAAACACAGTTATTGCATTTAAAATCAAATTTAGTCAAAGCATACCATAACTATTAATATATTTATTCATTATTTGCATTATATTTTTCCAGCCATGTCCATCGTGGTTGTTTAAAAGATCTCAAAAACATTATTTTCAATGCTCTAACATTTTAGCCACTAAAACCCAGACTTTTAATTCTCAATTGCCATTTTAGCCACAAGATGGCAGCACACAATCTCTTATTGTTGGTCAACTGCATTTGTAAACCTTTGTTTTTTTCATTTTTAGAGTTTAAAGTCACTGAAATTGAAGTTAAGATCGTTCTGAATCGCATCTTAACCTGGGATAAACAGTTATTGCATTTAGAATCAAATTTAGTCCAAGCTTACCATTGCCATTAGCTAATTTATTTATTATTTGCATTATATTTTTCCAGTCATGTCCATTGTCGTTGTTTAAAAGGTCTCAAAAACATTATTTTCAATGCTCTAACATTGTAGCCACTAAAACACAGACTTTCAATTCTCAATTGCCATTTTAGCCACTAGATGGCAGCACAAGATCTCTTATTGTTGGTCATTGCATTTGTAAACCTTTGTTTATTTTCATTCTTAGAGTTTAAAGTCAATGAATTTGAAGTTGAGATCGTTCTGAATCACATCTTGACAAGGGATAAACACTGCTATTGCATTTAAAAATTTATGCTATAGATAAAATTTAGTCCCAGTTTACCACATCAATTTACACATTATATATTTTTTCCAGTCATTACATTTGTTTTAGTGTCAGCCTTAATTTCGGCAGCTATATTTTTATGCTATTTTTTTTTATTATAATTTAAGAAAAAATTAAGATTTACATTAAACCTCTGTGCAGTATACCTATTGTTTATTTATTTGTTTAGTTCAGATAAACAAATTACATGTGACAAATTACATTTTCTCTTTCAGCACTTTTTCACATCTTTTGGTGCGAGAGACAGGACTTACATGATGATGTTCAGACTTTGGCAGAATGCACTGCTGGAAAAGGTGAGAATACATTTTTTCAAAGCGAAACGTCATCAGTCTGTACCAGTATTTCCACCCTTTGAGATCATTTGAAAAAAATATAGTTTTATTATATCAAGTGTTATTTAAAAGTCTATCATCCACTTCTGTTTGTAGCCTCTCTGTCCTAAAGAGCTCTGGCACTTTGTACATCAGTGTTATGGTAATGAGCTCGGCCTCACTAGTGATGATGAAGATTATGTGCCGCCTGATGATGATTTCAACACTATGGGGTGAGTTGCCACGCTTTCACCACTGTTGTTCAAAAACTTCACATTATTCGCCTTTGGTAGGTAAAGTTGGCACTACACTTAAGTTGCAATAAATAAGACTTTATTTTATCTCCAAGGGGAAATATAAATGTTAGAGTGTTGCAGACAACAAAACAAAAATGTTGAAATCATAAAATAATATAACTAAATAGATATATTGTTAAATATAATAATAAGTCCAAAAGTAAACTAAACAGTCCAAAAACACTAGAAACCATCAACAAAAAATGACAATAAATTAAAAATATTATATAACTAAATAAATATATGATTCATTATCCTAAAGTCCAAAAATACAAGAACCAACTAATAATAATAATGATGATGATGATAATGATGATGATGATAATAATAATAAAATGTATAATCATAATAATAATAATGATGATGTTGAGAATAATAATAATAATAATAATGATTATGATAAAAGTTATAATTATAATGATGATGATGATGATAATAATGATGATGATGATGATGATGATGATAAAATTTATAATAATAATGATGATGATGAAGATGATGATAATAATAATAATAATAATGATAATAATAATGATGAAAATAATAATGATAATAATAATGATGATGATAATAAAATTTAAAATGATCATGATGATGATGATAATAATAATGATCATGATGATTAGGATGATAATAATGATGATAATATTAATAATAATAATACTAATAATTATTATTATTATTATAAAAATAATGATGATGATAATAATATTAACAATAACAATGAGGATAATAATAATAATAATAATAATAATAATAATAATCGAAAATCTAATATAACTAAATAAATATATTATTTAATATCTTAAAGTCAAATTACAACAACCCAACCAAAAAATTATAAGAAATTAAAAGCCTAATATAACAAAATATATTAATTATCCTAGTCCAAAATACAACAAACCAACCAGATAATAATAATAATAATCAATTAAATATTGAATATAACTAAAATATACTGTATATATTATTAAATACCCTAAAGTCCAAAAATACAGCAAAGCAATAATAATAATAATAATAATAATAAATATGTAAAAAAAAATGTAATATAGCTGAAAAAATATAATATTAAATATCTAAAAACACAACCAAACCAAAAAATAAAAATAACTACTTAAAAGCTTAATGTAACTAAATATATATATTATTAAATAACCTAAAGTCCAGAAATACAATGAACCAACCGAATAATAATAAATTAAAAGCCTAATATAACTAAAATACATTATTAAACATCCTAAAGTCCAAAAATACAGCAAACCGACCATTTGTAGCTCCTCCCTCCTTTAAAAAGAGGGCTGAGAGCCCAATCTCATTTGAATTTAAAAGCGACGGTCACCAAAACGGCCCGATTAGCCTCAAAGCCTAAAAGGGTCAGTTATAAAACATTATCCGTGTGGTATTTTGAGCTGAAACTTCACACATTCACACTCTAGGGACATGAGAGAATGATTGTAAAAAGGGACCCTTTAGAGATTAAGAGGGCACATGCATTTTAAAACACCTAATGCACAATGAATACCTCAGCATTTCAAGAAAACTGAGATTTTTTTTCTTTTTTATTTGATGGTGATGCAGACAGTACTATAGTGCCTGATTAGTCAGCGTGTCTCTCTGTGTGTTGTTTCTCCATGTTCAGCTACTGTGAGGAGATCCCAGCAGAGGAGAACGAGGTCAGTAATGATAACTCATCCAAGAGCAGCAGTGAGAACAAGCCGGACAACAACAGCTCTCCTCCAACACACAAGAGATCCATCACACACTCCACCATAACCTCCACCACTCCACCCAGCAGCACCGACACACCGCTGTCTGTGAGTCTAAGAGCCTATGCTGTCTACAGTACATCTTCTGTTGTGGTTGTTGTTGTATTGTATACTTTCAGCCGTATGCCATGTAGACTTTAGCGCCCTCTGCTGGTTTCAGTTTGACATCTCTGCTGAGGAGTACACAGACTGTCTTCCTGATGGAGATCTGCTGCCGCTGCCTCTGCTGGCCGAGGAGAGGAACAGCGAGCCGGCCAGTCCTGTGGGCTCCGTCCCGCCACCAGCACTCGACTTCAACGACAATGAAGACATTCCCACAGAACTCAGCGACTCCTCAGAGACACACGATGAAGGTTTGGAGAGAAACTGAATGTTTTCCAGTAGCGTGCGCTAATAACGATTAACGAGACATGGCGTGTTAGCCCAAAGCTTATCAAACATGGAGAAATTGAAGACTGCACTAAAGAATTTCTCCGTTTGTTAGTAAAAATGATTATGTTCCCCACCAATAATGTTGTAAATGTGCTGTTCATGTAATTGAAATATCGTGTAATATTCTAATATTGTGTGTGACTGTTTTCAGGGGATGAAGTTCAAGCATTCCACGAGGATCTGAACGGCCGTCAGTACATTAATGAGATTTATAAGTTCAGTGTTGATAAGCTGTACAGCGTGCTCTTTACTGAGTCCCAGTTCATGACCGACTTTATGGAGCAGAGGAGATTCACAGGTCAGAACACCACAGAAAATACAACTACTTTTTTATTATTTGTTTTGTTTTATATTATTTTTGTTTTATTTTATTTTATTTTTGTTTTTATTTTTCATTATTTGTTTTATTTTTGTTTTTATTTTATATTATTTGTTTTATTTTTGTTTTGTTTTATTTTATTTTATTTTTGTTTTATTTTATTTTTTATTTTTATTTTATATTATTTTGTTTAATTTTATTTATTTTGTTTTATTTATTTTTTATTTTTAGCTTATTTTTATTTTTTGTTTTATTTAATTTTATTTTACTTTGTTTTTGTTTTATTTTTGTTTTTTTATTTTGTTATTTATTTAATTTTTTTGTTTATTTTGTTGTATTTTATTTTTGTTTTTTATTTTTAATTTATATGTTTTCATTTTCATTTTAATTTATTTTACTTTATATTATTTTTGTATTATTTTGTTTTATTTTTTATTTATTTTGTTGTATTTTATTTTTGTTTTAATTTTTTGTTTAGTTTTTAAATATTTTTTTATTTCATTTTCATTTTATTTTATTTTACTTTGTTTTAGATTTATTTTATTTTTGTTTTTTATTTTATATTATTTCGTTTTATTTTTTATTTATTTCGTTTTATTTTATTTTTGTTTTATTTTTAGTAAAGTTTTATTTTATTTTCATTTATTTTATTTTATTTTAATTTTATTTGACTATTTTATGTTATTTTTGTTTTATTTTATTTATTTTATTTTTGGTTTTTATTTTTAGTTTATATTATTTTGTTATTTTTGTTTTATTTTATTTTATTTTTATTTTATATTATTTTGTTTTATTTCAATTTGATTTTATTTTACTTTGCCTTTGTTTTGTTTTATTATTGTTTTTATTTTATATTAGTTAGTTTTCTTTTCTTTTTGTTTTTATTTTTAGTTTAGTTTTATTTTATTTGTATTTTTTTATTGTTTTATTTCAAATTATTTTAGTTTAATTTTAGTTTAGTTTTTGTTTTATATTATTTAGTTTTATTTTATATAATTTTTGTTTTATTTCATTTTTGTTTTACTTTATGTTTTATGTTAATTTTATTATTTTTGTATTATTTGTCTATATAGTTGTGGGTGTTTTAGTACATTAAGCTAAACTCTATACTTTATTTCAAGTAATAATTTCATAGTTTAATAATAGCACTGCTTCTGAAATGGTGGCTTTGGTTCAATCTATTCTCAGATGTGGTTTATCATCCTTGGAAGAAGGAGGGAGCTGGGAATCAGACGAGGGACATCATGTACACAATTTCCCTGACCAACCCACTGGCCCCTAAAACCGCCAACGTGACTGAGACTCAGGTGAGACCTCCATCTGTACATTTACTTCTTTGTTAGATCACTTATGTGCTTTATTGTGCTTGAAACGGATCCTCTCTCTAAATTATTAGACGCTGTATAAAGCCAGCCAGGAGAACGAGTGCTACATCATTGACGCAGAAGTCATCACTCATGACGTGCCGTACCATGACTACTTCTACACCTTAAACCGCTACATGCTAACACGTGTGGCTAGGAACAAGTGTCGACTGAGGTATGGATGAACAGATTTATATTTTTAACCAAACAGAAAGAAGAAAGAGATGGACGTGATTGTTCTGTCCTTCAGGGTTTCTACAGAGCTGAGGTACAGGAAGCAGCCGTGGGGACTGGTGAAGGGCTTTATTGAGAAGAACTTCTGGAGTGGGCTTGATGAGAACTTTAAAAGCCTTGGTAAGATCCAAACCTAATAAACTAAACAACAGAAATCATGAAATCCACCAACAAATGTCTTGCCTTCCTCCCAAAACCAACTTCAACCACAACAAAATAAAGCTGTACTGACGGTGAACCACAGTAATATTTGGTCACACCCACAACAGTATTGATTCCTATCCACAATCGCGATAAGCTCTGCTCACATCCAAGCACACCCACAACAATATTAAGCTCCACCCATAACTCTGAGCTCCACCCACAACATTATATAAATCATAATTTGACACCACAGCCTTAGCAAAATACACCTTAAATAATACTGAACCATATCAATACAGTCCCATCCAAGGTCCACTCACATCGAATAACATCCAAAATAAAATTAAGCTCCACCCATAATTCTGAGCTCCACCTACAATGTTACATAA
>CAIGQQ010033860.1:224387-238291 GCA_903798035.1 Danio albolineatus
TAAATCAGTGTTGAACCACAGCTTTAGTAACACCCACCTACAATAATTCTGAACCATCTCCATATTTGTAAGCTCCTCTCACAAACTCCACCCACAATAACATTAAGCTCCACCCACTGCAATATCAAATCACACCCACAACAATATTGAGTCCCATCCACAATCTCATTAAGCTCCACTCACTTTGAATATTAAGCTCCACCCATAATTCAGAGCTCCACCCACAACATTAAATAAATCTCAACATTCACCTAAAATAAAACCAAGACATGTGTGAGCTTGTCCCAAAAACTCCACCCACAATAACATTTAGCGCCACCCACAGCAATATCAAGTCACACCCACTACAATATTGGGTCCCATCCACAATGATATTGAGCTAAGCACACACATGACAATATTAAGCTCCACCCATAATTCTGAACTCCACCTACATTAAACTCCACCCATGGCAACATCAATACAACAACTCTACGCTTTTTTTCTCAACTCCAAACCCCACCCACAACAATATTGAGTCCTGCCCACAACTTCCGCCTCACCTAAAATCATCTTGAAGGTCCATCCACAACTCTCTTCACCTTCATTCCACATTTTACATCAATTTACTCAATGTATTATCCTGCAGGCTATGTCATTACTAATAGTAAATAATTCTAAGCAGAATACATTTGTACCAGTGTTTAATACCAATTAAACAAAGTGCTGTTGTTTCATCAGAGCTGGAGTTAGCCAAGATGGAGGACGCCATGATGGAAAGCCACAGACTGTCTCCTAAATCTAAAGCATTGAAGAACTCCACCCTGAGGCGGAGAAAAAGACCCCTCGCCCACCTCCGCACAGGCCATCTAGATGAGACCCTCAGTCCTGTTACCACGCCAACAGACGAGGAGGTCATCCACCGCATCAAACACGTGGCAGGTGAGTGCAAATGAAATCAAAACTAACCATATGATTTTGTTAGCTCCCGTTGCTAGTTTTGTGGTAAACTATTCATCTGCGCATGTCATTAAAAAGAACAATAGTTTGCTGTTGTAATCCAAAATTTAAATCTGAAAATGCCCTTTCAATTTTCAGTTAAATTCTCAGCCCTTGTTTACACTAATTCGCTTTCGTTTAAAAACGCATAGGTTTTGCTTGGCTTCGCCATCCGTCCACACTACGGCAGAGTTTTCGAGCGTTTTGGAAATGCTGGAAAGGCCGTTTTCATTCTAAAACACTTCTGCTCCGTCTCAGTGTGGATAGGGAAAAAACGAAGACGTCTGAAAACGGAGGCGTGGCTGCTGAGCTACTTGATTGGGGCTTTTGGGTGATTGCGTAACCTTCCCTTATTCGTCAAGCCCCTATCACATGACTATAACACCACCGGAAGACGGCAGACCAGTCTTTACTGTAAACAACAACATAGACACAGAAATGGGAGCGTTGTTCGCACTATTGTCCGTTTTAGGCACCATTGTGCAGTTAAACTCTGCCTTTTTTACTACAACAGCTGCATATATTCGCAAGAGGCAAGCTACTGTTCCAGCACTCGCTAATCGCTCACGTTTCAAGCGACGTAAGCCCTATTTCGAATGCCGAGCGAGACACGTGCTTCCTGCTTATACTTTAACGCGCATGGCCAGAGTGCGCAAATGGTCACATGAAATACGTTTTTGGTGGAGTAGTGTGGACGGAGATATGTTCAGAAACGCTGGGTGAAAAGCTAGTGTGGACGCGGATCGTTTTCATGCTAAAACGCTGTTTTAAAACTAAAACACACTTGTGTAAATGGGGCCTCAGATTACATCTGTCTGAGGAATTGGGCGTGGCTAACATACTTAACCACACCCCCTCCAACTGTTCATTTTGACCAAGCAGCAACCAAGCACAACCAAGCACATGTGGTCAGAACACAAACGAGTCGCAGGCAATGAAGTATTATGCTTTTCTCCCAAACTAAGCAAAATGCTTAGCAGGCGTCTGTAGCTCCGCTCATGCTCCGCCTCTTTGCCCTTATTTCGATACCCCCAGCTGGAGCAGTGATGCTCGAACAAAATGGCGCTGGCTGGCCACGCCCCCTTGTTGCCTCTTTCAGAAAATATGGGTGACGTCACGAATACTGCGTCCATTTCTTTTACAGTCTATGGTTTTGACAACAAACCGAAATGGTGAGGAGAAGGAGTCTGTTAGGTTGTAATAACCCTACACAAGCCCGTTTCCTCACCTTTATGAATGAAATGCTTACTTTACTACATCCAATCAGCTCGCAGTAGAAAAGGCCACGCCCACTTTCTTCTCATTGAATATTCAGTTTTTCAAGGAACTGCAGTACCATACCAAACAATAACAGTCGCAGCTTCCGGTTCATGCGGAATTTACCCACACCCCTCTTACCGTTAGTTTGCTGTGAGGGAATGATGCACAAAAACAAAACCCCGCCCCCTACTCTATATTCCATTTCAGTAAGAAGTATATCGACATACTGAAACAAAAGTCTCAGCAACTTCGATTCTCACAGACTTGAATTAATTGAAAGATTTTCGTCCACAGGTTCCACTCAGACGAGACACATTTCTGAGCACACAACAGGAGGCGGGATTTTCTGCAACCTCTCTAAACCATTACTCATCATCAGCTTTGTGTAAGCAGCACTTAACATGTCTATACTTACTCTACTATACTTGTCTGTCTTAAAGGCACAGTATGTAATTTTGACACAGCCGAGGCTCGAACAAGCGACCTTCTTGCTGTGAGGCGAGAGCGCAACCCAATGCACCACCGTGCTGCCCCTGAATATCACAATATTATTAAATATTACAATTATGACAATATCAACAGCAGCGCACAATACGCAGCTGATTCAGTGGTTGCCTAGCAACATAAAAAACACAGCACACTTCTTTTTGTCTTGTCAACAAAAAAGGCCACACCTCTCGTTCTCAGAATAGAAAAGAGTGTTCAGTGTGATCGGCCCCTAAGGATAAAAGCTGTAGAAGCGAAACGAGAGAAACGCTAAAAACACTAATGAGAGATAAACATGACGCAGCAGGAAAGTAGCAGAGCTTTTATTATGTCACAGTCCACTGCTTCCGGTTTGTCCACTCGTAATCACGTGGACAAGAAGCATTGCTGATTTACCACACTAACTACATTCAGTGTTTCCCTGTTTCTTTATAAGAACAAACCCGGATTGTGTGTGACACAAACAAACTGTGTGTGACATCTTTAGCATGGCCACACAAGATACAGTCCAGCTTACTAGTTAAAAACGCATTTTTCTTAGGATTTGGACATTTTTCAAAACATTTGCAATAATGTATTTGCATAACTCAGCAAAAAATACTGTATAACACTGCTCTAGTGGGTTTTGGATAGAAAACTTACACATTGTGCCTTTAACTCACTGAAACTTACTGAAAATATGTTGTTCATTTGAATAATTTGACTTAGTGATTTGTTTTTGTTTGTTTGTTTGTGTCTTTCTGTTGGTTTTGCCTCTTGTGGTTGGCCTTAGGATCTGTATAAGGTACATTAATTCACTGTCAAAAGTATAAATACATTCTGTTTATAAATTGCCATCTCTATCCCTCCATTTTCATGGTGTCTCTCTATCAGTCTAATGCTGCTCACCATTCAGATATTTTCCTACTTTAATTAAAAGCAATGTGCTTGTATGCAATTAATAATAGCACAGAATTACCATTTTGTTATTGTATACATTAGTCTAGACCAGGGGTGCCCAAACTCGGTCCTGGAGCGCCGGTGACCTGCAAAGTTTACTTCCAACCCCAATCTGACACGCCTGGGCTGGCTATTCAAGCTCTTACTAGGCTTTCTAGAAACATCTGGGCAAGTTGGAGCTAAAAATCTGCAGGACACCGGCCCTCCAGGACTGAGTTTGGAGTCCCAGCAGCTATACCACAATGCAGAGCTGCAGAAATGGAGAGAAATCATCAAATCCTCAGTATACATATTTGGAATCACCAATAACAACAAATAACCAGAAACTGTCCCATAAGTTTAGTTTCTAAACATCCGAATCAAACAAAAGTTTAGCACCCCTTGGTCTAGACTACACTAATGGGCACAAATCCTCAGTATTGTTATTGGATCGGGTACAGTATATTACACGTTTCCATATGTGCTAAAGGGATTTACTTGAACGTGATTATAAAAAGTACTCTGTAAAAAAAATGCTGTTCACCAAAATCGATTTGTATTGGGGCATCGTAAAGGAATTAAGTTAACCTAAGTAAAACAATTAAGCCCCCCACGGAGTTAGATACCCAATGTATCAGCAAAGATCAGCTGGTCTGTTTATAAGCTGACATACGAGCGATCCTCTGATGAATCGACTGTCTTCGCGGCTTTAAAACGCTGCAGTGTCACTGTATCTGTGGTTACACCAAAATCCCTTTAAGACAAGTCATTTCACTCGGTGGCCTTCTTTGAAACGCCTCTCGGGCAGTATGCTCGGGCATTCTGTCTGAATGGGGAAACATCAAATTCTTCAAAACTGTTAGCCAAAGCTTACGATTACATTCCATATTTGGAATCACCAATAAATTTAAATCATAAGTTTAGTTACTAAACGTCAGAATCAAACAAAAGTTTGGGCACCCCTGGTATATACTAATGTATACAAAAACCAGGGATGTGATTCTTCCATATAAATACAGATTTCTATATTTTCTGAGAAAATTATATTCTTTGGACACAAGAGAACTAACTGAGTTAGTGTCGCCATCTAGCGGCGGTGTGTGGATCTGTCCCAGCATTGCTTTACAATTATAAACCTGTTAAACATTATTTAGGTGACTAATAAACTGCTTAACATTTAAACTGATAAAGCAAAAAAAAAAGAAACTTTAATTGTGTGGCCAATAACAAATATTTATTTGTATAATTATATATTTATTTATATATGGTAATGTGTTATTGAGTTAATCTGTATTATTGAGCCACAGCAATGTTGTGGGACCAGGGGCGGATTGGCCATCTGGCAATTCTGGCAAATGTCAGAAGGGCCGGACCATTTTTTAAATGTATTGTTTTACATGCAGGCAGCTTTTATCTCTTGCAAGATGTGAATATTTTGATGATAATTAATAGTAATAATAATAATAATAATAAATGTTAAGCATTCGGCCCGATCGGCAATGCCGGCTGGTTTCGACATGGGCCGACCCAATCAGAGGTTACGCAAACGTAATCAAAATCTGGCAAGAATGTCAAACATACAGTAAGTGCAACACAAGCTAGTTGTCAGATATGGACCGTAAAAAAAAAGGAAAAGCGGTGCTGAAAAGCTCAGAGAAAGCAAAAAAATGGCTATAAAATCAGACACTGCCAAATGCATCAAATTAACTGAAATGTTCTCGAAAGGTTTGAATTCGGTAAGAAGAAAACAGAAAATATACTTTTAAGTCATTATACTAAAATATACTCAGTAATTTACATGCCATTAAAGCTACTACTAGTCGATGTGCATGTCCGTGGGTGGCGTTGTGTCGGTGTGGTAATATGGGCTGGTGTGGCTACAGTGCCAGGGCTGAATTTTTGTCCCAGTCCACCCCTGTGCGGGACTATGTGTTACTGTAGGCCACAGGTGTCAAATGCAGTTCCTGGAGGGCCACAGCTCTGCAGTTTAGTTCCAACCCTAATTAAACACACCTGATCAAACTAATTAAGTCTTTTAGGCTTGTTTGAAACCTACAGGTAAGTGTGTTGAAGCAGGGTTGGAAGTGAACTGTGCAGAGCTGCGGCCCTTCGGGAACTGGATTTGACACCTGTGCTGTAGGCGGAGCTCAGTATTACTGAGGGCTAGATGTGGGAGGAGTTCAAACTGGGTCTCGTCTTCCTTCTTTTTTGTCATGGCTGATCACATGCCTGAAAAACAAAATGGTAATGCTGTGTTCATTTCATTCAAGCATACTATGTGTCTCAACCCCTGATCTAGACATTAGTAGGAATACCTCAGTATTGACTTTGAATGGAATGCAGCAAACGTACGTCTGTATGTAACATTTTCTAGACCGCCTCATCTAACGTACAACCACCTCCACCCCATTCACCCAGCATTTGTGTTCTGTTTTCCTCCTCTGAATGTGTCCGTGTGCTCTATGATCATGTGTATGTTTATTGTCTCCTGGCAGTCTGGTGCTACTGGTGTTTCTGAATGTGATGCTGTTTTATAAACTCTGGATGCTGGAGTATTCTGCACAGAGCCTCAGCAGCTGGCAGGGCTTACGCTTACATGAGAGGTACACAACACATACTAAAACTGCCTGACATGATTATTGTCCTGAAAACACTGCATATATAAATGTTGTACGTAAATACTGTGCTCTGCTCACGTTTATCAGCTCCTCCCATAATATCGAGCCCCGCCCATAATGATCAGCTCAAAGTCACACCCAATCACTGTAAACTTTCCCACAACTTATTCACAATATTGAGCCACAGCATAGTTGTGGGTCTATGCTGGGATCCCTAGGTTTAAAGTACCATCTTTATGCTGATGATACGCAGATATATATTCACACCAAACCTGGTGATCTGTCAGCGGTTTCACATTTAGAACACTGTGTTTTGGAGATACAAAAATGGATGTCCCACAATTTTCTATGCCTGAACATGAACAAGACAGAGGTTATGTTGATTGGTTCTTCCAACCAACTAAATAAAACTAAACTTTTGAACATTAACCTTGATGGCTCTGTTGTTGAGGTCCAGGCCAAACTAAAGAACCTAGGGGTAATTTTTGATAAAAACCTAACATTTGATTCCCATGTGCTGTCCACTGTAAAGACTTCATTCTTTCATCTCAAAAACATTTCAAGAATCCGCCCTATGCTGTCCTTTTCTGTGGCAGAAAAATTGATAAATACTTTCATTTTTTCCCGCTTAGACTACTGCAATGCCTTACTTGCTGGCATTTCCAAAAGTAATATCAATATATGTCCAGAACTCAGCAGCCAGAATTCTGACAGGGACTAAAATCAGAGAACACATTACCCCTGTTCTGAAATCTCTCCACTGGTTACCAGTCAGATCTCGTATTGATTTGAAAATCCTCATGCTTACATACAAGGCCCTGCATGGTTTGGCTCCTCACTATCTGGCTGAACTTTTAACCTGGTACTCTCCCGCACGCGACCTCCGTTCCTCTGCCTCTGGTCTTTTAACAGTCCCCTCCACTCGTCTGCGTTCTATGGGTGACCGGGCCTTCTCATCTCTGGCTCCGAGGCTCTGGAACTCTCTACCCCACAACATTAGACACGCTGAGTCTTTTAAATTGTTTAAATCAACCTTGAAAACTCACTACTTTACACTGGCCTATTCATGAGGTGTGCATTTTTTATTTATGTTTTTTGATATTGGAATGTTTTATCATTTTTTTATGTTTAATCAATTGTGAATGTTTTAGCCTGCCCGTGAATGATGCATTTTACTGCTATTCTAAACTGTTTTATATCGGTGTGTTTACTTGTGTTTCTGTGAAAAGCGCTTTGAGAAATACGTTTTAAAGGCACTATATAAGAATAAATTATTATTATTATTATTATTATTATTATTATTATTATTATTATTATTATTATGTGTTATCGTAGGACACATGTGTCAAATCCAGTTCCTGGAGGGCCACAGCTCTGCACAGTTTAGTTCCAACCCTAATTAAACTGACCTGACCAAACTAATTGAGTCCTTTAGGCTTGTTTGAAACCTACAGGTAAGTGTGTTGAAGCAGGGTTGGAACTGAACTGTGCAGAGCTGCGGCCCTTCTGGAACTGGATTTGACACCTGTGCTGTAGGCGGAGCTCGGTATTACTGAGGGCTAGATGTGGGAGGAGTTCAAACTGCGGCTCAATATTGTTGAGGGTATGGCATTTGGGCGGGGGGATTGGCAAAGCAGTGTATGAATGTGTCGTATTGTGGGATTATTTTTGTGATGGGGTTGTTGTGGGAGAAGCTCGTAACGCCGGGAGGGGTTCATTGACTTTGTCATTGTGTTTGACTTAATGTTGTTGGGTGGTAACATGAAAAGGGACCTATTACTCCCCTTTTAACAAGATGTTAAATAAGTCTCTGATGTCCCTGGAGTGTGTATGTGAGATTTCAGCTCAAACCATCCCACAAATAATGTTTTATATCTCTTTGAATCTGCCCCTTTAGGTTTTGATCCAAATTTAGTTGACTGTCGCTTTAAATGTAAATGAGATTGTGCTCTTTTCAAAAGAGGGGGCGGAGCTACAAATGCCTTTGTGTCAACATAAAGACAGATTTAAAAACAAGACTAATGGGTTATGCTAATGAGGGAGAGATCATCACTAATGGGCGGGGCTTTCTCCCTCTGATGACACGTACACAGGGAGAATGTCTATGCAATGTGATTATAAACAATGCAGACTTGCTTCCTATACAAAACATCACTAAACGAACAGTTTTTCTTCCCATCTGTCTTTATCCTGGATTTTAGCAGTAAACTGCCACAGACACAGATGGAATGGGCACAACTCTTGGAGTCCCAGCAGCGATACCACGACGCCGAGCTGCAGAAATGGAGAGAGATCATCAAATCCTCAGTATTGTTATTGGATCAGGTACAGTATATTACACATCTGCATACACACACTCTCAGAAATAAAGGTACACGTGCTGTCACTGGGGTGGTACCTTTTCAAAAGGTGCACATTTGTACCTAAAGGGTCCATATTAATACCTCAAGAGTACTTTTTAGTACCCAAAATGTACAAAAGTGTTCTTCTTAAAATTGTTAGGTAGTAATATATACTTTTGAGGTACCAATATTCAATTCAATTCAATTCACCTTTATTTGTATAGCGCTTTTACAATGTAGATTGTGTCAAAGCAGCTTCACGTAGAAGGTTATAGTAATTGAAAATGTCAGTTTAGTTATTAATGTTTGAGTTCGGTTCAGTTCTAAGAGTTCTAACACTGAAGAGTAATCCATCGGTGCGCAGCTCTAGCTGCAGTCTAGGCGCCAGAGGTTGGAGAACTCGAGGCTCATCTGTCCTTGGAGGGTCACAGGAATCCATATCTTGCTTGCTACTCCGCCAAGTAGCTGCTCAGGATACAGCGAGGTCCAGGATTATGGAGCCTTGGAATCGTCTCGTCACGGGTCTTGGATCGCATCCTTGGCGCTGCATAGTTTTTGGGGGCCTGGGGATGAGTATCCTCAGTTGGAAATAGAGAATAAAGAGAATAATTAGCGTAGCTGCTGTTCATAGTGTATATACAGGAGATGCGTGGAGCACATTCATGCATCATACCGATATGTGATGTACTGTATTGAGTGTATGCTTTACTAAAAAGAGAGGTCTTTAATCTAGTTTTGAACTGTGAGAGTGAGTCTGAGCCTCGTACATTATCAGGAAGGCTATTCCAGAGTTTAGGAGCCATAAATGAGAAGGCTCGACCCCCTTTACTTGATTTTGACCAATATGGACCCTTTAAGTACAAATGTATACCTTTTGAAAAGGTACCACCCCAGTGACAGCTCGCGTACCTTTATTTCTGAGAGTGCATCGAAGCGATTTGCTTGAACATGATTCTAAAAAATACACTGTCAAAAAATGCTGTTCAGGGCAACATTGATGAATTAAGTTATTAGTACAAATTTAAGTGGATTGAACGTAAAACAATTAAGTTGTCCTCCTCACAAAAGTCAAAAAGGGGTTATTTCATCTAGTGTCATCACGATACTGGAATTTAATACCCAAAGTATCAACAAATATCAGCTGGTCTGCTTATAAGCTGAGCAATCCGCTGATGAATCGACTGATCTTTTTAAATGCTCCAGTGTCACTGTATCTGTGGTTACACCAAAGTCCCTTTAAGGCAAGTCATTTCACTCTGCGGCCTTCTTTGAAACGCCTCTCGGGCAGTATGCTTGGGCATTCTGTCTGAATGGGGAAACATCAAATTCTTCAAAACTGTTAGCCAAAACTTACGATTACATTCCATATTTGGAATCACCAATAAAATTAAACAACACTGTCTCATTAGTTTAGTTCCTAAATGTCCGAATCAAACAAAATATTTTCAGGTTGTCCAAGCTAAAGGCTCGTACACACCAGGACGCTTTTCGTTTGCGTTTATCGTCTGCATTTTACAAGACGTTTTACTGCATTCAAACCCAAACGATTTTCCCTGCCATCAAGCAGAAGAGTGTGCAAAATCACTCCTTGTTGTTAGATGGCGCTTAATAAAAACAGAAAGACCCCGGTGCACAGGGTGGCGCTACACAACTTTAAGCTTCTGACACCCGCTTGAAAACACAGTAGAAGAAGAGAGAAAGTTGACACGCTTGTTGTCGAAGAGCTTAGAATCACCAATCAATAGTGATTCTATGGTCGTTGTTGAAGTCACTGGCGATTCAAACAATGTCGATGTCTCGTTTATCATACAGCACTTTTCGTTCGGATACCAGTGCAATAAGCAGCTCCACGTTCATATCGCCTCCAAAGGGTGTTTACTGTAACTTCAGCAGCTCCATACACGTGAACAAAAGTGCCAATCTGATTGGTTGGAGAAGGTTTTGATGCGGTGCGTTAAAACAAAAAAATGAGCAGGAGACGTTTTTTTTAAAAATGACACTTTTGCGCCTGCCATTTTGCGCGTTGATGTGCACGATCACATTGGCGCCCTTTATTTAGTCATGAGGCATTAAACGTCGTCCGAAAACGCAAGCAAAAAAACGTCTAGGTGTACACGGGCCTTAATGCGCACTCAAAAGGAACAAGATCACGACACCAACCTTATTTATGGCGTGCACAACGTGGTCTTGATGTTGAACCTCCTTCAGAAATGACAGTGACCCTTTGTTCACAAGTTTGTGGGCGATTGAGTAGTTCTTGCTGTCATGTGATGTGCGTTTTACAGGACGGACTGTACCTCACGTTCATTTCATACAGATTCATAAATCTTTTGTTTTCAGATGCACTTGGTTCATTTAAAAGCACTGATTTTTTTTTTGTCTGTGAAGCAGTGTTGCCAACTTAGCGACTTTTTAGCGACAAATTTCAAAAAAGTGACAAATCTAGCGACTGTTTTGTGTTACTGGAGATTTTTATAGACTGTTATGTGTCCATACTGTACCGTCTCTACTCTTATCAACAAGCTGCGGGTGATGCCGTCGGCCCCTCCCCCACCTCAGAGCACTAACATGCGGCCTAGTCAGTCCTCATAGAGCTATCTTTTCCACTTGCAGCCTGAGAGCTGATCACTCCTCTGAGTACCGACGGCAAATAATTTAGCAACGGCAGTGAATGTATTTCCATTGTACAGTTAAACCAATCCGCTTCTCCTTTATTTTAACTATTTAATTTGTCCGTTTATTCTTTTTCTTGTTCACAGATATTTTAGTGACAGTTTCGGAAGTTGTCTGAGTTTATTACGTCTGAGAGATTACTGCAAATTAACTACACATCTATATTTATATACTATATTTATATACAAATCTATACTTTTTATTTAGACTTTTTATTAAAAATAGTTGGCAACAGTGCTGTGAAGGAAACTGTCATAAAAGCACACATCCAGCATTTTCCCGGAGAAACGTCAGTCTATAGCGTTCGATGATTGGCTCCTGTATTAGTAGGCGGGGCTTCATTCGCCTTATTGACCGTTACACATTTCCCCATTCGAAACTACACGAGTGACACGTCTTGTGTATTCTATAGCAGTGGTTCTCAATTGGTTTGGCCATGGGACCCACATTTTTGCATGGTGATCAAGCCGCGACCCAAATTTTTATAATAGAATTTTAGGAATTATAATTATTTTGTATTTATTTGTTAACATACACAAGTAGTGACAGATAAATCATAAGAAAATCAGCAAGACTTACAAATAAACAATATTTTATTGCTGACATTTAACAAAATGTGTCAAATTAAAGAAATACTACAAGGTAAAAACCACAAGTACTGTAAACAGCGATTAGGGTAAGGAAAGGTTCAGTTCCCATGAACTAAACTGAACTGTTGTCGCGCGCGCATTTCAAAATAAAAGTCCGGTATAAGCAAAATAGATTGAAAATTAATGTTTTTTTCGACCACACACTCCGCGACCAACTAAAAATGTTCCCGCGACCCACTTTTGGGTCGCGACCCACCAGTTGAGAAACACTGTTCTATAGTCTTGTTTACACTAAGAGCGGTGAGTTTGGTAAACTGACGACCTTCACAGCCAACCACAGTCATTTCTGTTGAACACGTGAACACAATGGCAAATAAGCGATGTTTAGGAACGCACTCAACAGTTAGCAGGAAATTAACGTTTTTAAAAATTTCAGTAGTGATTGGTACCGAAATCTAGTATCGTGACAATGCTAGTTTCAGCTCATGTTGCGTATGTAGTTTAATCAAACACCAAACAATAAATCACTGTAAAATAATGCTGGGTTCCACACAATTCCTTTATGTTGTCCCAACACAACTCAACTAAGTTAACGTTATACTTTTACCAAATGTAAGTAGATTGAACATGAAAAAAAACGTAGAAATTGTGTAGTTTGAACAAGTCATTTTTCTGTTGTCTTGACGCAGATGAAGGACTCCTTACTGAGCCTACAGAAGGGTGTGGGTCTGCGAGATTACAACTCCGACTCGGACCAGAAAAGGAGTCGATATTACTGACACTTACCCTCCAGGCCACCAGGGCGCGCTGTGCAATGTAGAGCCACGAATGCGAATGAAAGGCAAAAAAGGGCCCAAATATGCGTGTTTGACTATGCATACCAAACAAAAAAGAGATATTTGATGGAGACTCATCAGAAACTGCCATCAGCCGATCCAAGTGGACAGTCTACACAACCGTGGGACGGCTTTCCTTCAGGTTGTTACTGTACGGGAATGACACGGATCGGTCAACGGAAGAGCATGCTTTCTATTTTTTGACCCCTGCATTCTTTTGAAGTGTGTTTCATTGGTACAAGGAACGAGGGAGATGATGGTTTCAGCTTGCCTTGAGAGAGCTGCCCTGTCCCTTTTCCCATTTGTGAGAGGTTTTCCACAATCAGATCAATCATGCTGTAAATTCAAGGCTGGTTTCCTTGAAAATTCTACGCTAGATGGTTTTATTAAGTTCGGCAAGACCTTAAGTTCTGTGAAGCGTTGACCATTATGCCAATGTGTGGGTTTTTTTGCACCTGAGAAAGACTGTGAAAAGTATGGTGGCTGAGAGAGCTGCAATTTTAGAAAGCACACGCAATTACAACAAATTAGGACAATATCAGTTTGACAGCATACTGGGGATGGCTGCCGTGAAACTAAAGTGATTTGAAACACCATGTCATGTAACTAAAGTTTTTTGAAACACCCAGGTCATGTAACTGAAGTATTTCAAAGCACCCAGATAGAATGTCAAGCATGATCCGAACACCCTGGTCACGTGACTGAAGAGTTTCGAAACACCCAGGTCACGTGACTAGAGCGATTCAAAGCATCTGACAGAAGCGTTTCAAGATCTGGTGGCAATACATCCCCCACCCCAAGCCACACTCTTCAAATCCACGTGACCTGGTTGTTTCTAATCACTTTAGTCATGTGACCTGGTGTTTTTAATCACTTTAGTCACATGATCTGGGTGTTTTGAATCGCTTTAGTCATGTGACCTGGGTGTTTCGAATCACTTTAGTCATGTGGCCTGGTGTTTTGAATCACTTTAGTCACATGATCTGGGTGTTTCGAATCGCTTTACTTACATGATCTAGGTTTTTCGAATCATTTTAGTGACCTGATGTGTTTTAAATCGTTTTAGTCACATGATCCGGGTGTTTCGATTAGCTTTAGTCACATGACCTGAGTGTTTCAAATCGCTTTAGTCAGCTGACCTGAGTGTTTCAAATCGCTTTAATCATGTGATCTGGGTGTTTCGATTCACTTTAGTCACCTGAC